>VTPC01090146.1:165028-243446 GCA_011009095.1 Ignelater luminosus
GCATATCTTGTAAATTATCTTTCTTCGTGGGGTGATAATTACACAACTTACACTTAAAGGGTTTCTCACTACTACAAATTAACAAATGTCATTTGTAATCACATAATATATTACATTGAATAAATTCTTGTGATTTCAAACTACCTATTGATGTGCACTTATGATTACATATTTTATTTCCAAAAGATTTTTCATTATCAAGATTTTGATTATATGCACTGGTAAGCTGTCTATCTGTGTGCTCTTATAATATAACCCTTTTAATTGACTCTTAATATCTAAAAAAATATAATTTTGTTCATATGTAAGTATTACTTGATATGTAAATATCATTATACCACCTAATGAAACAAATTGTTCGTGCAAGGAAATATTTTCATTGCAAGTTTGATTGTAGTATTCAATTGCATTTTGTAATTCAAATATTTATGGAAGATCTTCAACAAGACAAAAAGTTATTTTCCTATTTTTTGCAGTAGTTTTGGACGTCAAATTGACAAGATTTATAAAAAAATTACAGTAATTGGTGTACCACACTGGCAACATTTAGAATACTAGATTTGGCCGGAAATTTTAACATCAGTACTTTCATTAATCTTACCATTGAGATTCGATGTTTATTTTAAGGATATTTTACAGTAGACTTCTCATCACTTTATAACTGAACTGAATTAGAAATATAGGATTGTTTTTGCCAAGTCCCCAACACCTAGTTCCTACAAAGACCTGCTACTACATGTTTACAACACTCAAACTTGTAATAGCATTTAAGTTTATCACAAATTACCATAATACTAAAATTTATTGTATTTCATAAGAACATGACAGAAATTAAAGAATTTGTATTTGCAGAGGACTACTGTTGCAGCTTTTACACCTGAATTTGAATTGACATTTTGGAAATTGTTTAATACCAAGACTTAATGTTCTTCTTGTATAAGAGATAGAATCTACAATCATTACTTGATTATTTATATTTTTCAAGAATTGACAAACATAAATTATCATTCATTCAAAATTGAAATGTGTTTAAGCCGACTGTTGAGCTATTAATTTTTGAAGTTTTATTAAGTTGGGCAAAATTAAATTTGAATCTTATGAACTAAATTTCATTCTCCATCATTGATTTGAACTAAAGGCATCTGCATACTAGAATTTAATACACCTTACCAGTTTCTTATTTTCCATTGGATCTTCCATTTTATATTGTTGGCAAGATAATGGTAAGTACTAACTATTGTAACTAGAAGAAAAGTATGTACATTACCTGACATATCCAATACAATCCAGAAGAAAAGCTAAACGTGATTATATAAACCATAAAACTTGAGGCACAATTATAATTATCAGGAAAGATTTCTTTGGAGGTACCAAAACTATATAATCTTGTTTTGAAAAATACTTGATACAAAGTGAAAAGGAAGAAAGTTAATTAGAAAAGATATCTAAACGTGAAATATTTATAAACATCTTTATTAAAAATAATTTATACCATAATACTACAATATACACGACGAATAAAAAAAGTACATTGCATATGAAAAAAATTGATTTTTGCTCCAAAAAAAATAGGAAGCTGCTAAAGAGAAAAAATAAAACAAATTCCGAAAACAAAATATCGGAAATGAGTGGAAATAATTATTGTTGACTACGTTTATTCAATTTAATTAAATTATCATATGTAATTAATATTTTCACTAATAAATATTTTAAATGAATTATTTGACTTTTTAAATTTAAGAATCTTGTATGTATAAAAAATATTTTCAAATATTCGTTAAAATTTTCGTCAATAAACGTAGTCTGGAAAAAACAAAAGAGGAGGGGCCCGTAATCTCGATAAATCACATATGATTGAAGTTTACTTAAGTTCTTTAAAATAACTTAAAAAATATATTGTTTTAGCTCTTTCAAACTGTATAAACTAAATCTTTCTGTTTAAAAGCAAACATAATAGAAATTAACAATTCATTATTAAAAATTAAAATACTTAGAAAATACAGATCTTAAGAGCTAAAACTTTTTCTGAAAACTCTAACATCACAATATAGTTTATATGTATGGATCAAGGAAACGATTGGGAATTGAAAATTGTGCTTATTTGTTAAAGAACGTCTTTATTGAAATAAAGTTCTTTTACATCAAAAAATTTATCACAAATATTCTTCATTAAGTTTACTTACTTACATTGTCTTTTACAATAGTTATTTAGTCGGGTAAAAAAGATTTTATACATAACGTACTCAAATTTCGTATTTAATTAATAAGAACAAATAAAAGAAAAATTAAATGAAAAACCAACATTTATTATTTGTCAATAAATGTCTTTATTATAATTAATAGATATTCTTATGTGCATTATTATTTTATTTTGTACTGAAATTTGGCAAAAAATAAGATGCTCGCATTAAAAATTAAAATCCCAATCATTTCCCCACGTGATGTCACTATGATAAACTTTTTAACATTTTTTTTTTCATTTTTATGTGACATTGTCGGTAGCCACTGAAGCATTTAAAACTTCATCGAATGACTGTTCTAGACAATGTTTAAGTTCCATGTAACTCACAACCAGGATACTTTGTTCGTCTCTTGACATCAGGCACACCTGTAGTAACAAATTTAATATTAACTATGTTGCTTATTTTTCTTTCTAATTATAGGGTGGGTAGAAGTACCATTTTGTCATCATTGTACTATTTGTCGCCACTTTGCATTTTAAAACAATTTATTAAGCCGGCAGCGACAGCATTAGGTTATATTATGATACTAATTACAAGAATACATATTCTTATATCCAAAGGAATATCAATTGCCACCATTCTTAATTTCATTCCGGTGTGAGAGAGCTAAGCTAAGGTTTAGTCTGGTATTTAATGTGTTGTTGTCAAAAATGTTAAGAGACATGTAGTAAGTATTCTTTTCCTAGTGACTAAATTTATATAGTATCTTGTAAAATTATATTATATTAAATGATTTGGACAACAAAACATATTATTGACAAAATTACACAATATACTAACAATTAGCAGTGTTGGCAATAAAACTTGTTTTCTATTTGTTGCCAGTAGCATGATGAGACTTGGTACATTGTTTTCTTAATGTCGTCATTTAAATTTTATACAGAAGATAGCTTATTAGTTTTATTTAATATAATCTTTCTACAGAGATAATGGCTCAAACTCCAAGAAAGAGTGTCTCTAAGTCTAAATCGAAAGCAAAAAGTACACTTTTTAATTATTCGCCAAAGTACAAACAGCCAGTAAAACATTTAACGTACCCCATTCTACACTAAGCGACAAAATTAACAGGAAAGTTTCTGAAGTTACTGGGCAAGTAGGCAAAAAGCCATATCCATGCAAGGAAATAGAAGACAAGCTGGTATCTTGGATATTGAATAGTACCAAAAAAGGATTTCCTTTGTCAAAAGATGGCCTATTGTTTTCAGTTAAAAAACTAGTGTCTGAAATTCAAATAGAGACACCATTTGTTGACTGTGATGCTTTATAAAAAGGCACCCAGAATTAAGTGTGAAGCATACAGAATACAGGGTGTCCCAAATTGAGTAGGATAGTATGGGTAACTTTTTTATTATTATGGTTCAAGTCTTGGTTAAATTCTATTTAATAATATAAAAATCCAATATGGCGCCCATTTAAAAAAAGAAAGATGTCATTAATATGTCAGGATTCAGCCATTTTGAATTTTGTTTTGGCATCATTTTTAAATGAATCTCATTGAAGCAAACAACTTTCATATTAAAACTTTTTAAATTAAGGAGATATTTGACTTTTTAGAAAACCGCAATTTTCACTTTTTTAGGAATAATTGGCTGGTGTTTAGGGAAAGGGGGATAAGTCAAAAATCTTATATTAGAGAAAAACACATTTGAAGTTAACAAACTTTAATTGTTTTTATTTTATCATTTCAAATCAAAATCAATGTCCACAGTTGACGTTTGTAAAAAGCAACTGATGTTTTAACGTCTGGTTGTTGCAAATCAAAGGTGTATACTATTTTTGTGTGGTCATTCAATTATTCTTGCTTGTCAATTCATTTAACTTCATACGCTTTTTTGGCATCTTCCTGATAAAATAATAGTTTGTCTCTAATTTCAATTTTTCTAAGTCATCACAACAAGACTTCATAAGTAAATTAAACTTATTGCAAGTATCTTTTTGGGGGCATTTTATTTTAATGCCCAAGCAATGAAACATGTTTTGGTAAATTATACAAGAAACTGGTGTTTTATCAGACAATAACCACTTCTTGTATTCTTCATACAGTGTGTCCACATTTCGATGCTCACTATTGGGATCTCAGAAATTGTAAGAGATACGAAGTCGGTTAAATTAGAAAAGATTTGGCTATTTTGGAGATCAGTTTACTTATGCTTTAGTTTTTTCAAAAAAGTTCACGGCTTACTAGATATTTGCTAAAAACAAAACTATCTTAGGAGTATTTTTTTTAAAGTGAAATATTTCAGGAACAAGCAAAGATAGAAAAGAACAGCAAAGACGGTGATTTAGAGAATTTACTTCAAAACACAAAAACATTATTTTCGCAAAGTCTTTTGTTTTACTCAGGCAGAGAATCGTAAATCAAAATTTTTTCTAATGGAACGCCTACTTGATTTCCATATGACTGAACTGCATGCCTTAAATGCTTTTCAGTGTTACATGGTTTGGCACAGCTATTCTTTTGTTTTACCGAGTTATGAAGTGAAAATCATTTTTCATCAGTGTGCCATGACATCTAATACACAAAGTCGTGAAGTTTTATCAAAGAAATTCATTTGTTATGCAAAAATTGCCAAAACAAAATAAATACGCTTTTATGGGGCATTAGATGCTTATTTGATGCTATCTGTGAATGCTCAGTAAAGTATCTTAAAAGCGTCTTTTGTTTTGTTTTAGCAATTGTAACAAAACAAATGTAAATTTATCTGACAAAAATCAATGATTTTCATGTTTAAAGCCATGGCACATTAAGTGGGAAATGCTTTTTATTTAAAAAAAAAAAATAAGATAATTTCGTTTTTGGCAAATATCTTGTAAGCCGTGAACTTTTTTGAAAAAACAAAAGCATAAGTAAACCGATCTTCAAAATAGTCAAATCTTTTTAAATTTAACTGACTTTGTATTTCTTATAATTTTCGAGATCCCAATAGTGAGCATCAAAATGTGGACACACTGTATATTTGAGAAATGGTATAGTAGTGCGGAAGATACTTTTTAGAGGTAACCTTATGACAATAGTGGCTTTTGTATGATGGAAGAGCCAAAATATGATTTCTACCTCCATGTCTGCTTCAGCAATCTTGTTTGAAGGCAATGATAATCCTCGTCTGTCGCTGGGAACAATACCTGATACAGAACTATTTTTCTTGTTTATAACATTTGTAACAAATTTATTGCTTTCATCAAACATCTTCAAAAAAACACTGTTTGCATACTTCAGTTAGACTCCCCTGAACAGGAATATGATAAATGTGTGTAAAGTTTCTGTTTTTATGTTTAATATTTGGAACTTTCATTTTCTCGCTTTTTTTATCTCGAGTTGTTATAAGTAATGCAATAAATGTTCTGCGTTTGTTAAAGCTACCCATTGCCCAATACTTTTGAAAAATGGTTTGCCTAATATTGTTGTCAATCTTTTCTGCACACCTGAGTCTGCACTTTGAAAGAGCTTTAGATAATTTTGGTTTTACAACTTTTCCTCCTTTCGTTACATACTCCAAACCCATATTTCTCTTCCTTTTCCTTTCGTTTTTAATTTCCCTAGTTTCATTAATTCTTGGCCTCCTTCCTCTACAGTGTTATTGTTTCATTGTCTAGGTTATCTGTTTCTAAATTATTGTTAGGAATTTCCCCAACTTCATCTTCAACACCACTGTCTGGACGAAAGTCTGGATCGGCATCACTGTCGTCAAAACTTCATAATCCACTTCAGAACCATCTCTGCAAGTGTCTTCTACTACATCACTCAATATTTCCCTTAAATTTGAGGAAACTGATGGTGCAGGACTAGTTTCAGTACTATTAGCTTTGTTCAGTTCGGTTTCGGTTTTTAGCAGAAACGTTGCATTGTATTTGCGTAACATCTAAAATAAATTATACACATATTTGAAACTGCAGTAGCTGAAGGCATGATATATGTGAATTTAACAAATAATGATTTTAAGTATAGTAATAAGTACATTTTACCAACTTTTTACCTAACTATTGTATGTAATCTAAGTTATCTCGGAAAATAAAAAGCAAGGGTAGCTACAAAAATAGCGTACACTAATAAATTATTACTTACTATTATTAATAGAAGTCCTTTCTTGGCTACAGGCTACGGGATTTAACAATTCCAGAATCAATTTACTTCATCGAGACATCATAACCTCACTTCTTAAATAATAATTGATATTAATGTTGAAATTATCTTTAATGAATTCAGTCCGATAGCACAAATCGATTTAATACGATTAAGTAACAAAACTCACACACTTTACAACTAGATTCTTAACAAACTATAAGAAAACAGACATTATGAAAGTAATGCAAGACTCCAGCGAAACCATTACCAGAAATGAGAAAACGGATATAAGTTACTCTATTTAAATCTCCGTATTGACGGTATTATGTGAAAAGGGGTATATGTACACATATAACCCTTTTCCCAAATTTACTTTAAAATTCACATAGTCAATAACTAGACTTGCACCACTTTTCACAAATATTTCCGGAATAACATAGAGCCTCAAGTACAGTTATACCGGTTAACGCTAAAGATTTGTTTTAAAATCAAAGTTTAATTTTAAATATCTCCCTTTTCCCATTTAAAGTAACATTTTTCAACTTATGCCCTTAACCTCTATCGAAATCTTCGGATTGACTGTACATAGACTTATACCTCTGTTCACAAACAAAAGAGCATCATATTTTTAGGTATATGACACAAATATCCCATTTTTCACAAAATTCGACTTATACCCCTTTCCCTAAACACCAGCCAATTGCTAATCAGTTATGAATTTTAAACTTTCCTAACCTAAATTTAAATCAGCATACAAAATTGCACAACATTGCCCATTTAACCAAAGCTCTAACTACTGTGAGAGCAACAAAAAACCAAGTCAAAGATACCCTTGGAATTTTAAAAGGTTGTCTTAGAGTAATCCTTAAATTATGAATTCAAATATTCAACTTTTAAATGTCATAATCGTTTTGACTATTGAATATTCCCATTCACCATTTTCATCTTGATGCCATTATGAAAATAAGATTCTAAATGAAAATTTAATGTTAAATTCACAAAGTTTTACAAATTATTATAATTATGAATTATGTTAACTGTAATCACTTAAAAAACAATCTAAAAAAATTTAAATGTCACTTGTATTTAGAATCCATGGGTATCTTCGACTTGGAAGAAGAAAATTACCCATACTATACTACTCAATTAGCACACCCTGTATATTAACAGAGCTCGTTCTTAATTACCAAAAGCAAAATATGGGCTTGGTTTAAGGAAGTTATTAAACAGATGGATGATAACGTGGAAGTATTGAAAGATCCTGAGCATATATGAAATCTTAAAAGAAGCTCAGTATTGGCTGCAAAGGGAAAACCTGTTTACGATACATTTTCAAACTCTGACAAAAAAAATATAATGACATTATTTAGTGTCAATGCCTGTGGGGATTTAGCATCACCTCTGACCCTAAACAAATATGAAAGAATTCCTGTTGCATTAAGTAAATCAGCTCCAGGAGATTGGGGTATAGGTAAGAGTCCAAAAGGCTGGATGACATCTGAGTCTTTTTTTTTAATATTTTGCGAATGTTTTTATACCATACATAAAGAAGACAAATATCCCTCGCAATTATTGTTTTTCTGGATGGACATTCTTCCTATCCCTGCTTGCCTCTGCCTAAGATGTGTACTTTCTTTACTTTATTTTTGCAAATTGTTTATTTTTATATCAAAAATTATTTAACATGGTCTTCTTCATGTTAACAAGTAATACATCAAGTACGAGAATTTTGGTTCAATTCTGACTGATGCAAATAGTTTAATAATTAAAAACCTAAAACTTCCAAGTCCATTTTTCTCGAAATGGTTCATATGTATATAACATGCAACAATTGTGATTTTAAGCCAGCGATATGTCCATTAACTTGTATATAAAAAAAACTGAACATCACAACAACTTATGTTTATTATGACTTCTTACTTTTTTAACAATCTTATTCCTTCCTTAAAGTTTGCATCTGTTATTTCAGTAAGAAAAAGAGCTTGACAAAACTAATTAAGATTATGTTTTTTCCATATTTGATTTGTAAATGAAGTAACTTACCTTCTCAGGAACCCCTGTGTCTAACTTATTGAGGCATTGAACAACATGTGCCATATCAATCCAAGGCCGTCCATCTTCAGTAACTTGGTGAAAGACATAATCACGAAACAGTTTCAACATATAGCGATCTCCAGTTTCAGACCATGTTCCATCCATGTTAAATCTGAATAAACGTACAAATTATGTTTAAATAAACTGTAAAACATAAAAGTTATACTCTGGTCGTTCATTGATGGTTCCTAACTTTACAAGCAACCTGAACAGCCGTCCATTCTCCATTTCCTTAGAAACTTCATTTTCCAAGACATCTGTGCGTGATTGTACATTATCAAGTTGTGTGTAAAACCGGGCGCCAATCATCGGCATTAGATCTGTAACGCTTCTTCGCTGTTGTTGCGATAAAAGATACCTAAAAAACCTTGTTAAAATTATCTTCTAATATTATGATTTCAAACTAACATTATTAAGTTACGAAGGTCCGTAGTGTAAATTCTGTTAACCACTTCCAAGGCAGTCGATATGTTCTCACGTTGCACAGCCATAGTTGATTTACAGGCCAAAGCAAGCACCAATTTACCAAGGGCAGTAAGATCTTCTTGTTGATAATGTTGTACCAATGCCAGAGGATTTGTAGCTGTACTTGTATCGTTCATTATCACATCCATAACACCAAGACAACTTAATCTTAACCTGTTTCCCACCGTTAAAATGATTTTCGTTGGATCCAGACTACGACATGCAAGACCTAGATAATAATAAGAGACTACTTAGCCTTAGGTAATCTTCAGATTGTTGCAAAGTTGTATGTAATACGTCACCTGTTATTTATTTCATTAAATTACATACAGGGTGGCTCAACAAAAACGCAAGACTGAATAACTCCCACGAAAATAATTTTTTGGAAAAACTCAAAAACACATTGATTTGTATTGGGAGAGAGGCATTGTTTGATGTGCAATTCAAACCCTAAACTTCAACCTCTTAGGGGGGGGGGGGCGTCAGCCCCTCAAATGTTTTTAATGGGAAGACCTTCAAGTGCCACATCATTAGAAAGGACTTTCAATTCTCCATATTGCCCTGTTTGAATTTTTAAATTCGGTCAACTTGTTTGGAAGATACAGGATGTGAAATCTAAAACATAGAAGGCTTCATGATCTTCAAATTTTTACATTTGACATTTGTTCTCATTTAATTTGACAATCTTGTAGGCAGCAAGTAAATTTTCTAGTGTTTGTTATTCAAGATTCCAGGAAACAGAATCCGTGGTCAATAAAAAGAAAATTATTCTCACAGGAGTTGTTCAGTCTGTTTCATTTTTGTTTGTTGTCTGTTATTAATTAATAATTATCTTTAGATCAAAACAAACTCAAGATATCTAAGAAGAAACAAAGGTAACAGTTCGATACAGCTACCCCTAGAATTAAACTTCTACAGAAAGAATTTAACCTTACCAATGCATGTATATCCATTCAGAGAATCAAAAGACACCTGCAGAGGCCTCTCTGATGCCAAACGCTTAGAAGATTTTTAAAGAAACTTCGAAAATCAACGATCTTGACAGTTCACTAGCAAAACGACAACCATGACACTATAATATCGCGGCTACGTTTCTGCTACTCGCCGGCAGCGTATCAACCGACAGTACCACAACCCAATTTCCCTAAATCACCTGGAAAACATTGACCCTGCGCAAGCATGGGTGAATTCATTAAAAATTGAACTTTTAACTACTAGTAACCTAACCGCACCTTCACTTGAGGTAAAATTCATTAAATAACTGAACGTTTAACTGCTTCTAACCTAATCACACCCTCGCTTTGCGAGTAAAAGAAGTCGCCAATAACATCCATATGCGGTTCATGTTGCAGTAGGGGATTGGTAGTGTGAGCAGCAGCTGAATTTGTTGCCAACTTCATTGTTTCTATCGTGCAACATAACCTAAGATGTGCTTAAAAATCGTGTTTGTTTTTCGTCGGTTTCACCAAGATTGGAATAATTTTCTTTACCTCCAGCAAACTAATTGTGTTTTGTGAGTAATTCTTTACCTGCTGATACCAAAAACTTGCTCTCAAAGCATCGTTTTCCTAGGGGTAGCTATATCGAACAATTACTAGGTTACAGAGTACAAATTTATATGAAAGTAGCAGAATTTTTAACAACTCTTCTAAAAAAATGTTTTAGATGCAAACAATGCAACGCTACAACATAACAAGTGAGTGTTGAGAGGTTGAGACTAGAGAAATGAGAAAGTGTTTATCGTATCGAGAATATAGTCAGCGAAATATCAAATTTGGAAAGCCCATTTTTGGCTATTCTAGTCACGCCATGGATACAAAGCAAGATGATGTAACGCATCTCTTAACTTCCTAAGCACTCGCCAATTCATAACATCTTTTTACCTGTTCTAAATACTGGACATCGAATTTAATATTTATATAAATGAAAATGACCAAGAAATTGCTTAAAGCATTTTCTCCTGCACAACAAAACTAACCTTGGATAATTTTTTTTATTTTAATCGAAGTCGTATTAGTAAAAGAAGCTGAATAAATAAAATCAGAGATATCTAAAAGAGTCTATTAGATTTTAACCACATAACCAAAAAAAAAATTAAAATCTATCTTAAACTGTCGAAATAAAAGCTCATCTCGATAAGTTAGCTACTACATGAATTCTTACCAGCGGCATGTATAATCCTTAAAGCAGATGTAAGCTGAATAATGTAATTCCAAATGAGCGATTCGGGAAGTTTATTACTCTGTTGATGGCGTAAAATATTATTTTTATGATGACTATATGGCCGTGGTGCTGATGGATCCGTTGCAAATGGATCAACATAACCATTGAGCTGGTCGGATGAAAAATGCTTTGTTAACAAAGTTTCCGAACCTGGATGATAGTCATAGACGAACACCATAGCTAAAATACTGCCATTTAGAAAAGAAATGTTAAATTACAAAATGATTGCAAACTAACAATTATCACCAAACGTTTTTGTTGTAAATACTTCCTTTAATTGAACAATATTGGAATGAATAAGTTTTTTCCACATATCAACATACGTCATGCACTTTGTATTTTGAAGCCGAAAACCTAAAACGTTCAAATTAATTTATTATTTATGACACTATCAAAAATGACTATGATAAAAGAATTAAATGATTTTTTTATACCGCAATAATTACAAATTTTATGTTGACATTTAAGTCTGCTAGGTGTATCGTTCGTTGGTTGGACACTAAAATCAAATCATCCAAATGTCTTACAACCGAATTTCACTAATTAGTATTATAATAATGACTGAAATACTACCGTGTATTCTTCTTAAACAGTGTCGCGTGCCAGTCTTTACGTGAGTTGCCTTATACATCGATGCTTGGTAACCTAGATGAGCTTTTTGAAGAGGATTGGTTGGAATAGGCTCTAATGGACACAATTCATGATAATTATCCACTTCTTGGGGAAGATCTGTAAACATTTTATTTGTTTTATCACAATCTAGACTACCTAAGTACTCTTCAAATTGAATCAGATCAAAACTCACCAGGAAATTGTTCTGGGTCGGGCTGTATAAGAGTGAGAGCATTGCGGCTTAAGATATCCATACGAGTATCTTCAGAAATGAAGAATGAAGAATTGCCTCCTCTAGATTTAAGTGCTGTAACATGGCTAGGTGTACCTGGATATACTTGGTATCCTGAAGTTATACTACTATTGCCAGGTACTGATGTATCATTAGTTGTAATGGAATTGTCAGCCGAGGTTGGATAAAAGTACGTTGTTCCTCCTACATTTTCCTAAAATCGCAAACGTAGAAGTTACATTCACGCTCAAAAACATATCTTGCATGAGCATATAATAAAATTGAAATATCAAACATGTTATGTCATAAATTAGATTGCAGAGAAAATTTAATTCCTTTCTTAAATACATTCTAGAAAACAAAACATTCCACCATTGCAACTAGATGATGGACTTAAGGATAAAATTCCCAGGGAAGTCATGGTCTACTGTGTGTATCCATACTGCTAGCAAACGAATATAAAAACAGAATGCAGTAGGCCTTGAAGATCTTGTAACCAGAGTTAAAACTCCATGGATATGATTGTCAAAAATATACCAATGAGTGTTTTTAAGCCTAGTTTAAGTTCAAGCGAGGATGGTGCACAATCTACTAAGAATCTGCTGCATCCATATTACCATATCAAACCTGCTTTTAGTTAGTACTATAGAATGAGTCTTATTATTCTTTTGAGAAAGCAATTTTTAAGCAATCAAGCACCTTACAAGTTGTCACAGAAACTTTGTAAGGTAAGGCAATTACAAACTGTACTTTTTGTGTTGTATTGAAGATGTACTATGATAAAATATCATTTGAGTCAATAGTCACATACTAAATTCATGACTGAATCAATGACTTATAATCGTTTGTAATGATTGGAATTAGAGAAAAAAAAGAGAAATTTTACAGTTTCAAAACGTTGAAGACCAAAGTATAGTTTTATATAAATTAGATACCAAACCAAGATGATTTCAAAATGTACTTAAATCAGCTGTGCAATAGAATTCAGTTACTTTCTACCTTATTCTTAGAAAAGAATAAGAATAACCTCTTTTCCCCACTAGCATTAAGAAATTCCTTAGATCTAGTGAAAAATCCCTAGACTTGACAACCCTGCATAAATATTCTCACAGCTAAAAACGAAACTATCGGATTTTCTTTAAAGTGGAATATCTCAGGAACGAGCAAAGATAAAACAACGGCAAACAGGGAGTTTTGGAGAAAATCATTTTCGCGATCGCCTACTTGATTTTCACATTACTGAATAACATGTTTTAAATGCTATAAGATTTGACATAGCTATTCTTTTGCTGTACCAAGTTATGAAGTGAAAACCATTTTTCATCGTACTGTGCCATGACATCAAACACATGAAAATCGGGAATTTCTATCAAATAAATTGTATGTGCTGTGCAACAATTGCTAAAGCAAAAGAAATACACTTTTAAAGTGTTTTACCGTTTATAATACAAGCAACAGAAATGCATATTATAAAAAAAATCAAAACAGTAAAACCAGAACTGTTAGTAAGAATTTAAGAATTCTTAGCAACACCATAATGTCCAGAAGCTTTCTTGATGTACCAGGAACACTGTCAGATTCAAAAGTGTTTTTATAACCGACAAAAGTTGTAATACTTCAAACCCAGTTCTACCAAGAAACTATTTTGTACTAAAAAAAAGGTACAACTGCACTCCAAACAGCAGTGGTAAAGCTACATGTGCGTTCATTTGCGTTTGAGCAGCAAGAGGGGAGAGAGGAAGAATAACGCGACCACATTCACCGTTTTCTGTGCGGCAACATTCAGTCAGTGTTGCCAACTTGTGAGCTTTATCCCTTTTCATGGGATTTTACGCTGAACACAAGCATTAATGCACGTTTTCTCCATTAACATTTAACATTGTTATGGTCAACTGACATTTAAAATGGTTGCGCCCACGAACAGTAATCACGATTACGCGCTGTCGTCAGTGGAGAAGATAGTTTTAAAAGTGCTCCTTTGCATCTATAGAAACTGACATTTACTGACTGGACACAAACAATAATCTAGAATGGATTACAGTAAATTGCTTTGAATTAGAGAGAAAAACTAGTCTTCACTTATTAAAATATTGTAGTAACATTAAAAGCTGTAGTTGCTTGGTCAGTAGGTGATTAACAATATTGATTGAATCACATGTTTGTTCTCACGTTGTTGATTTATACAGTGTGCTGATTAAGTATGGAACAAATTCAATAACTCGAAAAGTATTAATATTTCGAAAAAAAAAACAAAAAGGGGTGTAACGATTTCAATTGTTGGGCATCTTTTAATATTATGCACAAATCAATGACGTCATCGATTTTTTTAAATGGCAACCCCAAAATATTTTTGCAGATTATTATTCGCCATTGAATTCTGCGTACAATGATCTTTAAATTTTTCAAATTTGCTCACGCTTTTCGGAGATATTATTTTCAACGAACTCCGAAGGTGTCGTTACTGAATTTGCAAAGTCAGTCTGTCTGTCTGTATGTCTATGTCCGCATTTTTTGTCAGATTCTGAAATTTTGACTTCAGATTTCGATTCTACATCAAAAACTAAAGACCACGTGGTATCTTCGTTTTTTGATAACTCTTCGGAAACATGGTCAAAATGGCGGCCGAAAATTAAAAAATTTTCAAAAATTTTTTTTTACTTCATAATCGTATTCTACATCAAAAAATAAGACAAACGTGTAGTTTTAGTTTTTTGATATCACCTCGGGAACATGGTCAAAATGGTTGCCGAAGTCTGAAAAAAGTAACAAAACGGAGTTCGTTGTGGTTATGCTTTGCATTCCCAGATGTTTTTTTGTTTACTAATTTGCAACATTCTAAAAATAGTATTTCAACTATTTAAATTTAGTACTTGATTTAAATTAAATTAAAAAATCAAGTACACATCAACTTGATTTTACCTTATGTTTACTATTTGAATCTCGATATTATTATTTGTTGTAAATACCGAATTTTTTAACAAACGAGGACGATGCGTTTAACAGAGAAGGAGAGAATAGAAATACTGATAATGATCAACTGCGATGGACAAACCCGAACTTGATTTTTTAATTTAATTTAAATCAAGCGTACTAGATTTAAAGAGTTGAAACACCATTTAGAATGTTTTCAATTTTTTAAACAAAAAAAATATCTCCGAAAAGCGTGAGCAAATTAAAAAAATTTGAAGATCATTGTACACATAATTCAATGGCGAATAACAATCTGCAAAAATATTTTGGGGTTGCTATTTAAAAAAATATTGATGACGTCATTGGTCAAATAATTATGACGTCATTGATTTGTGTATAATATTAAAAGATGCCCACCAATTTAAATCGTTATACCCCTTTTTGGTTTTTTCGAAATACCAATATTTCTCGAGTTATTGAATTTGTTCCATACTTAATCAGCACACTGTATAATAATAATAATAATAAATGCTTGTGGTCGTATTGGCAGCATGGGATTGTTGGACGGTTGATACCACTCGTTTGCAAACAAGTAATTACTGACAGCGCAACAAAGTTAATTTTCAGATTTATAATAATTATGTCAAAAAACCTAACTTTAAATAAATCGCGCTAAGAATCTTGTGTAAATCCATTGCGTTTTCGATTCACCACTCTTGACTTGCTTTAAGAGTACTCAAAAATGATGCAATTACGTATGTCACTGCTTGTTAACCTTCGAAAAGAGGCGAAAAACAACCGAAAGTAGTCGATGTTTACAAATTTGTTTTTGTGAGGTTACGTTAATGTAGTGTAAAATAAACTTCACCAGAAGCAAGTTAATTTAACTTTTCCTACATATTATGTATTACATTAATCTCCATTCAATTGGTAATAAAACTTCGAATGTTGCATCCAAACACGTAAATTTTGTGGGTTATGTTTGCTAGGTGTTGATCTGCCTCACGTGTCAAGGCGACGCGACAACGTCGAGTTTTTTCAGAGCGACTTTTAACAGAACGCAAGGTTCAACTAAACACGTAGATCGTACTCGCCGTTAGAGTAAGTTCGGTGGATAAATTGAAAACGCTATCAGTTTTTTCGCAGATTGGATTTTCATTTATGGGCTGACAGTATCAAGAAGTGAGGTTAGTAGTATAGAACTACAACAATATCATATTGGAATAATGCATTTTGGTGAACAATCTTACGACGTCACATCGAGGTATTTTGAATATTTGGTATTTTAAAAGCCCTAATGTGTAACTTATAAACTTCAAGTTATGAAAAATGAGGTTATGTGTATGATCTGTATGATTTAATAACTGCTTATTTTTCAGTTTTTCGTTATTTAAAGTTATACTTCCATAGGAATTGGTAAGCGATCCATTTTTAAATTCATCTGTACACTTTCAACTCAAAATATTACACAACACTACTACAAGTCATTATCGAAAGTGAGATTATTTTATAACACTAACATCTTTTCGACTTTTGTTTAATTAATGACGTCAACAATGAAATATTGTAGATACTTGAAAATAATATTCATCGCCAAAAAATTCACTATTATTTTGCAGTAAAATTCATGGTCACAAACAGCTATGTATAATAGTGTAAAATCTGAGGTTATGAGTTTTTGTAAACAAAATTCTTTGCATTGGTTTTTTTAAGTTGACAAATATTTTATATTTATATAAGAATAACGAAGTATATTTAACAGCTTTAAAAAAAAAGTTAACAGTTCTGATGTATGTATGGTAAAAATTATTCTGGGAAGATAGACCACAGACTACTATTCGATTCTTGTTTTTACTACCCCAGGCAGTCATCTTTGATAGTGTAAAACTTGTCATAATTGTGTGATGCTAACTTTAGAATCTAAGGTTATGTGATTCTGAAGTCTAAACTGCAACGTTACAATATCTAAGAAAAGTTATTAGTTAATGTCAACAACTAAATTTTAATCATGGGAGCAGAAACTGACCCTTTGTATTTAATGAAATAAAATAGGATAAATTGACTTTAATTCAAAAGATATACTGAAGTAAAAAAAAGTTTTGAAATGTCAAGAAAACAATACCGAGGGACTCCTATTACCTTGGGTCTGCCAATTATGTCATAAATGTGTTAACAATCCTTTGTACTTAAACATTCTTGATCACAGTAGATAAAAATTGTACTGAATAACATTAAAACTTATTTAAATAATAATTTGCAACGTCACATCTCAAATATCAAAATGATCAATTTTCATTCTGTAATAATTGTAGTATGACTGTATTGGTTTGACCGTCTCAGAGATAAAATGCTTAGATTTGAAAAGACATGAACACTAAAAGTTTGCCAATTATTCTAAACAACTTTTTTTAAATAACTTATTATAATACAATAATTTTATCACGTCTATTATTTTATTCAGAGTAGGCTGTTGGTAAGATAATACTTCGTTAAAAGTAGGAAAATATTTCTTCTGAATAGTTATTACAACTCATAAAAATTTGAAACAAATCTGAAAATGAATAAAGAAAATACAATGATATGCAGATGTAAGATGAGACACACTGTATAAAGAATGAACATAATAAAGAGTGACTTGATATGATTGAAGATGGATTTGAATCTTTTTTTGTTTTTCTCAAGTGCTTTCAAAAAAATCTAAAATATTACATAAGAAACTTGAATTTCTTACATTGATAATACCTATAGAAGATAAGATATTTAAAGATGTAATTCAGAAAGAAATTCAAAGTTTTTTGAAAATATCTATTTTATCAATTTACGGTAGGAATCTAAATATAAAGCATTTAAATTTTTTATTTATATAATCCCACAAAAAAATATGCATTGCCAATAAGAGAACACAAACTTTCTAAAAATGTTCAAAACAGTAGGTGTCGTAGGTGTTACTGGCTGCTAAATTATACAATATCAGTTTGTTAGCATGTTAGAAAAACATTTCTACTTGTACAAGTCTTTCTTCACTAATCTAAAATCTAGATGACTCAAAGTTAATAGATCTGTGTAGGTACCTTGATTTAATCAATCAATAGAACTAGAATCTGACATAAAATTCCTTCTATATCATTAAAATGATCAATACCATACACTTTTGAAATAACTAAGAAAATTAAAATTCTATTTCTAAACATATTTTACACACCTGATAAGCAGCGACAGCAACTGTACCAATAGGTTTTTCGAGCGCAACATGAGGTATTGGTGAACAATTGTTAATGGCGTGAGGAGGAGGTGATGGCTGTGGTGTTAAATGTGGTGATACTGTACCACTGTGAGGTGAATCTACAACACCTCGAGTGTAACCTGGCCCTGGCGTGGTGCCTGCTAATCCTGGGAATGAATTGAAGAAGTTTGGAGACGCTAGAAATATTTTAAAAACCCAAATCAAGTCTACATCCCACCAGAATATGAATTTATTATCATTTATTACCTGACGTACTGCTACCAACAATTCGAGTGGATGGAACAAATTCTGGTGACTGTGGTGTGACCTTTTTGGAAGTAACTGGTGAACCGATACTAATTTTCGAAAATGATTGTGTTAGATTTGTTGTAGCCACTGGTGTGCTTGTGCTTTGTCGATTCTATAGAGTTTGCAAATATTAATTATAAAACAGAAGGAGTCACTATAATATTATTTACCATGTATGTGGCTAATTTCGATTCTTGGGGTACTCCGTTTGGTGTAGTATATACATAAACATGATGATCCATTCTGTTTTCTGTAATAAGATTGGGATGAATTTACATACACCAAAAGTTCCTTTTTAAAATTGCACTTTGTTCTACTGTTAAAAAAAATGTCAAAAGTTGACAAAAATCCTTCCAGAATAACACTTAAAATGAGGTTAATTTCAAGTATTTTATATTTTTATGTTGATAGAGGAAGTTTAAAATATTTTAAAATGTGCATGTAAAAAGAGGTGAAGTGATAATTATGCTGCGATAAACAAAATCATGCGTGTAATAACCGTAAAAATAAAACACAAAATACGGTTTCGCACAAAACTGATACATCTACATCAAACTATTGCTTCAAATATGTTTTATGCAGTTAGGTTTATGCCATTATTAACACAAAATAACAGAATTTTGACATAAATGACAGTACGTACGTAATTCCAAAACAAAAGCTGGTAGAGTTCACATCTTCATCCCTGTTTTATTTTTTCTTTAATCTTTTTCATCACCTGTTTTTAGTAATTCGGAGTGGGGACGACAATATGGAGGCAGATGTTCCATTCGCGATTTGTATCTCCTACGAAATGACAACTTGAGGATTTCACAAAACAAATCCTGTTTTGTAATTACAAAAGTTTTTTTTAATCTGATAAAAATAATTCTAAAGAAAATCTATAAGAGGAAGATCGGAAGGAAATTCGAGAAAAATAAAAACAAAAGAACTATCAAAATTCGCTTTATTTTTTAAGAATTGTATAACTTCTTTATTTTGCAGCAATGCCTTTTTCTTTTCGCTCAGAATTTCGTGTAATAAATAATGTGTGCATAAATAGTCCGGCGAGGGTGAAATTCCGGTGGATGCGGTGTTGCACTTTTCACTTTCGATGCTACTAATGTGACCATCTGTTTTGTCAGGTATTTGTTTCTTTTCAGTAGCTTCGTTTTGTTCTTCTTGTGGTCCATTTAGATTCTCGGTTTCCTTGTTTTTCTTTTCATTTTTCGATAATTTCTTATGTAATAACGTATTCAGGCGTTCTTTTACGTTTTCTTGATCCATATGTGAATTTTATTGTTGAAAACATGCGTTTGTTGTTTGTACCCACGCCACGTTGTCGGATTGAACAATATGAGACTAATATACGTTGTTTCAAATCTAATCATATGTACACTTTGTTTTGGATTCCTACAAAAGATCAAAATTTGAATTTTGTTGTACAGTTTCTAGATTAAATTAATTCGTTTCTGGAGGATATTCATACCAGTAAACTGTTTTAAGTCTTTTGATATCTTCTAGCACTATCAGTGCATATCATGAAGGTATAAAATAAGGAGAGCATCCTAATATCAAGCTTATAGGTTCTTATGAAGTCGATAGACAGTGAAAAATAAGCGAGCAGGAACGCATTTGTTATTCAGATTATTCAAATGTTTTCTAGAATTTATGAAAAATATTTCCTTTTATTTTACTTTTTGATCAAATATTACAGTTTGTGGTATACTATTAATCTTTATAACTGCTGTTTGCTATTTTTAATTGCACTATGATATGAATAAAACAATATTTGTGCCATTATGTTCGCTACCTCTGCCACTGATCGCTTGCATTACTTAATCTACGAAATGACAGGTTAGAATTTTAATGTAATTCAGCTTTTGCAAACAAAACACTTTTTATGCCTTGTCTCATACTTAATGTCACCAAATAATCACTATTACGTGCAAGCATTTTTGGTAATCATTCCAAAACACCTTGAAAACAATAGCACAGCTGAGTAATATTCAAACCGCCAAGTTCTAGCAAGTTGTTTTGCTTGTGTTCCTTCGCTGCCAGATTGAATAATTTGTCATAACAGAATTATAAGAGTATTTAAATAAACTTTCTCAAAAATTACAATAAGGTGTCAAATACCTATACAGTGTGTCCACATTTCGATGCTCACTATTGGGATCTCGGAAATTGTAAGAGATACGAAGTCGGTTAAATTAGAAAAGATTTGGCTACTTTGGAGATCAGTTTACTTATGCTTTTGTTATTTCAAAAAAGTTCACGGCTTACTAGATATTTACTAAAAACGAAATTATCTTATTTTTTTAAAGTGAAATATCTCAGGTACGAGCAAAGATAGAAAAGAACAGCAAAGAGGGTGTTTTAGAGAATTTACTCCGAAACACAAAAAAATATTTTCACAATTGTCTTTTGTTTTACTTCGCCGGTGAAACGTAAATCCAATTTTTTTTTCTAATATATATATTAAATGCTTTTCAGTGATACATGGCTTGACATAGCTATTCTTTTGTTTTACCGAGTTATGAAGTGAAAATCATTTTTCATCATAGTGTGCCATGACATCTAACATACAAAAGTCGTGGAGTTTTATCAAAGAAATTCATTTGTTATGCAAAAATTGCTAAAACAAAATAAATAGGCTTTTATGGGGCATTAGCTGCTTATTTGATGTTATCTGTGAATGCTCAGTAAAGTATCTTAAAAGCGTCTTTTGTTTTGTTTTAGCAATTTTTACATAACAAATGTAATTTATCTGACAAAAATCAATGATTTTCATACGTTTAAAGCCATGGCACACTAAATGCGAAATGCTTTTTATTTAAAAAAAATAAGATAATTTCGTTTTTAGCAAATATCTAGTAAGCCGTGAAGTTTTCTGAAAAAACAAAAGCATAAGTAAACTGATCTCCAAAATAGCCAAATCTTTTCTAATTTAACCGACTTCGTTAAAAGATCAGTAAATATTCTATTGCCATGTTATTCTAATTCCCGAGTCATATTTCTACGTTATCGTCTGTTGAACAACACATGTAATGCAGTAAATCTTGAAATATACCTTACCTCATTTTTATAATTCCAATCCATTTCAAATGTTTAGGGTTTTAGTTGCATTCACTGTTATACCCCAAACTTATTTATGTTGGTGACACTATTTCTAGTTACACATTTCTCACTAGAAAATCTTCTGTCAAACGAATGGGTATGTCAAAATAGGGTTAAAATGCAGTAAATTCGTTTTTATGTCAAATCAGTTTGATTGCAATTAATATTGAAATAATAAACACAAAAAATAAATTTTTATTCCAAATAATAAACAAACAACAAAAGGGAACTCTACGAAATGTAAACATTTACCTTTTCTGAATGACAATCTAACCTATGATTTTAAATAAAAACAAATAAGAATATTGTCAACATTTCTCAATGAAAAATTCTAGTGTTTAGAAGGTTTTGTTACCAACACAACAAAAAACAACCGGAATTATAAAAATGAGATAAACTACAGAAATATGACAATAGTAAACGGTTTATTTTAATGCTCAGAATAATGTGAAACGTCGAAGGCTTCATGTTAACTTAGCGATTGCGGGGCCTTGTAGAGGTTCCAATTCTTGGCTATGTGAATTACAGTAGTGAGTACTACAGATATGTGCAAGGGTACACTCTTCGTGCATTGATATCAGAAATATGCTCTAAATTGTCACTATTTAAATGCCATCTTATAAAATTTAAGTCAACTACATAGCGTTCACGATGTTTCTGGGTCGTATATGGCTGTGGCAAAATGACAGTTTGAGTATTGTACGCTGGACTGTTTATCTATTAATTCGGTTTGTAAAATCTTATTGACGCTTAATGCAGCTTACTGTGCTTTAAGGCTATGATTTTATGGCAGTTTAACCTCACGCTGTTGTTTTTTTTGTAACTCTGTAAATATAAGGAAAACTTGATTTATTTTTAACAAAATAAAACTAATCGGTACTAAACGTTTATGCAAAATTTTTGATCGTGCAACAGCGCCAAATGCAGCCGCAGGTACGTCAATTTTCAAAAAAAAGAAAACACTTCCAACCTAACAAAATGAAAGCATGGCCTGTTACAACCCAGAAACATCGTGAACGGAGTATACATATGTTATTCCTTCCTAATTTTGTGTGTTTTCTGAAAACTCAATACATTGGTTGGAAGCAAAGAATACTAAATTGTTACTTGGCTTGTATCAAATACATGATTTTATTTAAACCATACCATGAACTTAACGGCATTGTTACAACTAAAGTCTAATGGATGTTTGTCATTGCCAATTCTGTGGTGTAATATCATTGGTTGCTTAAGCTTAAGTTAGAACTGGTTTTATAAAACAATATGCATAATATTAGCTTTAGATTTAACATGTTTACAAAAACAATAGGTATATAAAATGTATTTGTTTACATAAACAGCAATCGAATCAATGCTAGAATGAGAACCAGCATTCATCATCTTCATGATTCTTTGGAGTATTATACGGACTCCTAGATTGTAAATTCTTTTGTCGTTGATGAGTGTGACAGGTTCATGCTTTTATCTGGTTTATTTAGTGATGCTTTTTTTTCTTGACAATTATTTTAATCAGGATAACAACCAGCCTGAGCTGATACAGTTCTTGTGATTCTTCCAAGTAAAATCTCTAAGGAAATCAGCATAAATTTAAGATGAGACTTGGCACAGTTTCAGCAAAAAAGATAAAAAAGATAGACTTTGGACAGAATCATGAAAAAATACGGAATGTAAATAGCTTACGGGTAGAAAAAGAAGAGAAAGACAAATCCAAATAAAATTAAAATAATTGAAAAGACAGAAGACTTGAGATCTGGACGATTCCTTCCGGGAATAAATTAAAGAAATTGAGGAAGAGGAATCCTTGATTCAGGTATGAAACTATAGTCATGATATGTGATAAATCATTATGGTTAGGATGACTGCGAAATTCTAGAAATCATTACAGATACCTACCTTGGATGCCTTTTAGCATACTACTGAGCACCACTCATTACTTTAGTGGTAAGATACAAATTTAACTCTGCAGTTAACGTGATGTACTTGCATTTGGGAGGTCCTGGTTCTAATATCAGGATGATTGTCCATATTTTAGCATTTTTTAGTTGTTGTTTTCACACTTAACAGATATTATATTTGTTTAGCAACAGTACCTGGTGTTTATGGAAATCCACCATCTGATTATAAGTGTCATACCTGCTTTTTATACAAGAGTTTTTATTTACTAATTTGCAAGAACATAATAACTGCACAATCTTGCATCATTGAAGAGTATATAGAATAAGTTATTTAACGGTATCAAAATCAAGTAGTCATTCCATTTTAAAAACCAGCGTTCAAGTTCTATTTTTGTAATAAAACAAACAACATGCCAGAAAAATCAAGTTTCTATTACTTCATAATTGGTTAAATAACCAAAAATTCATTCTAAACGCCAATACCTCAAAAATGTGAATTTTGAATTATGACAGTTTCATTGTGAACTAAAACTGATTTTTTTTCAATTTCATAATGTCTTTTTGTTCAATGATTTACAGTTATACAGCATTCACGATGTGTCTGGGTCACATATGGCTGTGGAAGAATGACAGTTTAAGTATTGTAAACTGGAGTGTTTATCTTATTAACTCGGCTTGTAAAATCTTATTGACGCTTAATGTGCTTTAAGGTTATGATTTTATGACAGTTTAACCTCACTCTGTTGTCTGTTTTTTGTAACTCTGTAAATATAAGGAAAACTTGGTTTCTTTTTAACAAAACAAAAGTAATTGGTACTCAACATTTATGCAAAATTTTTGATCATGCAGCCCCAGGTACGACAATTTTCAAAAAAAAAAAACACTTCCAACCTAACAAAATGAAAACATGGCCTGTTACGACCCAGAAATATCGTGAATGGAGTATATACAGTGTGTTCAGGATAAAGATGCACAGCATGGGAATCTTGGAAACAGTAAGAGATACAGGATCGGTTAAATGGGATGAAAGTTGGCTATTCATGGGACCTTTTTGTTGGCGTTTGCAAAATCTAGATATCTTAGATAGTTTCAGAGATATTTAAAAAAAAGTAGATTTATTGATTTTCGTTATAATTTTTTCTTTCTTTTATTTGAAGAGATATCGGAAAACTAAAACCATTTTTCCATTGCCACTTCTTGTTCTCTATTAAAATATGCTAACAAAATTCCTGTACAATGCTTCGGTTTCGAGTAACCATCAACCTCATTTTTTTAAATAGGCAGAAAGCAATTGAAAATTGTTTTGAATCGCTCTTGTTGTCACAATTTTAATGATGTAAATATGATAGGGATATTTTGGTTTTGATTTTTTTTGTATTGAACGCTGCTGTGACCAACTGTAATAATTGCTGTTGTTCATCTTCAAAATTTTGGTTGAGCACATGATTCTTAACATAACCCCAGAGGAAAGAAATCTAATGGTGTTAGATCAGGTGATCATGCAGGCCAGGGTACTGCAGAATGCATTAATTTATAGCATAAGAAATGACTACAAGTGCTACCAATTACAGATAAATAGAACCAATGTAATTACACAAAAAAAAACTTACCTTGAGACTTACAAATGAAGTAAATTGTGATGATGATGAACTTTTTTATTAGAACAACTGGCTGGCATTCTGGCTTGCCTGAAGACACTGTGCTATTGTGTAATATTGTAATTTGATTTGGAAATCCTCAGTGAGGACTATTGTGTTAGATGGTACTTAAACAGGAGTCTTGAGATTCAACTATTCATGGGACATGCAAAAAAGCTCTTGGAGTTACACTTTGTTCATATCAAATGCTCCTTTCCAATAGTAGAATGTAAATCATATTCAGATTTTGAGAGATCATCATCTATTTATTGTGAATAAAAATCAGATCTAACATAAGCACAAGATACAAATACATTAAATTACACATTTATTATATTATGAAATTGATTAAATAATTGAATGTGTTACACCTATAAATTACTCATACTATTACAAATTACTTTAATCATTAATTATTACTTATTAGTCTTTGGCTTGACTGGCAAGAGATGTATCTGATTGATCGCGATCTTTCATTACACCTTCTAGATCAGAAACAGCTGCAGAAACTTGAAAAAGTCTACCAAAAACATCTGCTAGATCATTTTCTTGATTTGTGATCACAAAACAATCTGAAATTAAAAATTTTAAAACAATTAGACAAATAGAGTTAATGAAAACTTTAAATTTTACTTATAGTACCTGGTCTTTCTTGCACAATTCTTTTACAGTAAACATTTAAAATGAGACTAATGTCATCACTGGCTTCTGCTTCCATTTCTCTACTTAAATGCCCACGATGATGCTTAACAAATGATATAGCACCTGACCATTTCTCGTTACTAATTAAATCTTGTAGTGAAATCTCCAAATCTTCAATATTTACTGGAGCTGGTGAAGGCGCAGCTGATGATACTGGTGTTGGTGTACCACCATCTGCTTCTGTATCTTCTATCGCTCTATGAAGGGCGTTTCTGATTAATATCATTTCTGCGGTGACATCTCTGAACTAAAATATAATATTTTAGAATACAGATTGGTAATATGACGAAAATACTTACCTGTGAATTCCTTAAGGTAGATATTAAAGTTCCAATCATTTTATTGGCAGCTTCAACCAGTAATAAAAGTTGAAAGTGCAATTTATAAAGTGCTTTGCCAAGGTTTAATAGAAATTCGTCATTTTGAGAATCTGTTTGCTGGCCACTGAGTAATTCCAATTTTAATGATGTTTTTACTGCATCAGAATACTAAAACAATAGTAATATGTTACTTTATAAGTTATTCTATGGTTTGTTTAATAATGCTACTCGAGGAAATTCTGTCCAATAGAACATATAAAAAGCACTGGAAATAAGGGCACAAACTGTCATTTTTAACCTCTACAATTGGTGGAAATATCTAAATAAAATTTTACAAAAAGATGAGTACTTTACTGTAGAAATCATACATAAAATTCCATTTTGACATTGTCAAGTTACACATAGTTATTCAAATCACAGTGGCGGTATTGACATGAGAAGTAAGTAAGTAAGAACACTTCCAATATAAGGATCTAACAAACACATCAGTGGAAGACAGGTAGGCTTTTGGAGTTTACATTGGAATATTCTAGCTAACTAAACTTTTTGAGTCAGTCAAATTCGCTGGACTCTATCAAAATTACCACTAAACGTTTTTGAGCCATATCAAGTTCATTCGAGTCAAGAAAAGACTTGGCTCTAAAAATCCTAGTGCAAAATCCCATAAATAGATTCGTCATTCATCCTAGTATATCTTGCCAGTGATATTTATATTGTGGGTATTTTGGTTTTCCACCACCTTTGGATCCAGGGTTTTTAATTCAAATAAAAGTCAAATGATGTCCTTCAGACATTTTCGTATAAGTGAGAGAATTTTTTCCGAGTCTTACTCTCTAAACTTGGTGGTAATAGTATGGGCTGCTATCCCCTCCACTCTGCTCTACACATACAAAATTTTCATCATCCAATCTTAGACTACAAGTTCATCTGCTTTGCAATAGCCTTTGGCTGATTTGATTGGGCAGCTACAGAGGAAATAGAGAGGCCATCTGCAGGTGAGTTTTTTACTTGGACCTGGACTGCTTCCATCCTGGTGGAGGTTCATCTCTCTTGTAGAGGGTCTATTTCTCGACAAATTTTATTTCTCGTCAAAACAAGAAATCTTGAAGCAAGATCAATGAGTTCTCAAGAAATCAAGAATTGTCAGGGCTGTACTGTTTTAATAACAATTTGGGATCGCTTCAATATACCTCCATTTAAAACAAGTCACAAAAATCTACGAGTATTAACAATTCTAAAGGATATCTGGAAAGGTTTAAGTACATGCACTTGATCAATTCAGTAAAAATGGGTAAGTCACCAGACAGGATTCTTCAAGTCAAAATACATAAAACATTTCCCAGCAGTCTGACCTTGAGAATATCCAATTGCTAACTGCTACCATCTCCAAATCAAACGGTCAAATTGTGCCATTTTTATTTTCCTTCTTGTTCTCCTGCATTCTCCTTTTATTGCCATCATCCAACACGAGAAAGCAAATCACCATCACATCAACAACTGGAAGACCAACTACTGCATCAGCAGACACTGCCTCCACCTAGGTTAAAGAAACCATTTTCACCTCTGATTTTCACACTATTGTTTGACTAACCATGACAGACCAAGAAGCTTTTCACACATCTGCTTTCCACAAAGTCAAAGAGAAATTCCAATTTCCACAGTAGCCAGCAAGCAATAAAGCCTGGCACGATTCTGAGTTTCATGCCTGCTTAGAATTTTGGAGGCAGCAGAATTCTTAATTGGTTACAGAAACTGAAACAATGTCATATAACATACAAAAATGAAGCACTGTCCTGTTCGTAGTGCACAAGGACACTCCAAATTGCTATCCCAAAATCTTCAGTATGTAAAAAAAATGCTTCAGCTGTCTTCCTTTCATTTCTCATGGAAGGTACGAGAACTATAGTTAGAATTTCTTCAATACATGGATGCCTGTTTCTAAGTCTTGTGAAGCAGCTTTGCAAATCAAGCAATATTTTATGAACTTTTTCAGAACTTAGCAAAGAACTCAAAAGAAATCAAAGCCTTAGAGTACAATTCTTTTCGCTGAAATCTCTATCCCACCACCAGATCTAATGGATGTCCAAAAGGATTGGACAACTACTTGTACTGACTGTAAGTCTTAACAAACAACAATTCTAGTTTTCTGGATTCTCACATTTAGAAGTTACACACATTTTGCTTTAAACAATACCAACCATTCCTCTACCATTAGATTTTTCCCATCTTCAGCTTGCTACTTTCTTGTACACATCTTCAAATCCTTTTCAAAAACTTTTCTCTGATTGTTATTCCTTTGCCTTTTTAGATCTCTAATAGCAACTTTGGAAGAACACAATTTGAAGAGATCTGATCCAGACATGTAACTAACAAAGTAGCGGTATTTACCTATGTTATCAATGGAGTAAGGTAATATGGAAGATGAATTGGGACAGTAGATGCGATTAGTCCTCTATTATGGAGCACCAATTTTCTGCAGTAGACACAAGAATATGATTTGATAATAAGAAAAGAAAATAGTAGGAAGATGCTTATGGCCAATTTCAGAACTTAATGTGCAACAGATTCTCATGTCCTTCCATACCATATGAGACAAGTGTGAGAGGATGCAGCCTGATTCACATTCATCTTTTAGCTCTCAGAAGGTTAATGGATGACAAATCCTGACCATGGTCCACCATAATCTGTTGAAAAGCACAGCCTGATCTGTGTTTATAATTGATTTGCTTGAGAAGGTTAATGGAGAATGAAGCCAAACCTCAGGTTGTTAAATGGCACCGCCCAAGCTTTTTTAAGATGATTTTGAAACAAAAGTGATCAAGTGGCCACACCTGTTTTATCCCAAGAAGATTAAAAGAGAAGCTCTTTAGCATGACCTATCCAGACAGCAGTATACAGGGTCACTAAAAAGTATGGAAACACGCTGCCCCCGCAGAAACGGTAAGAGACAGACAAATGAAATTTGGAGAGCTTAAAGTAGGTATTTTTTGTCATGCTTTGCGAAGAAAATTAAAAACAAATCTTCAATTGTTTTTTGTACGACCACCATACTGAATTTTTTTTAAATTGAACACCCTGTATGTGACCCCATATTTCGATAGGGATTTTCAAGGCGAATTCAGTAATATAAGGGTTGCTATACTTATCTTGAAAGGTTTTGGAGATAATCGCTATTCTTTTGTCAAGGATTTCACTATTAATTTTTATCAAAATTGAGTTACCTGTGAAACAGCAGAGGTAATAGAACTAAAAAAAGTGATGTGCAATTATTTTATAAATATTAAAATACAAGAAAACCGTAAAAATTTTGCCCTTAGCCTACTTATTTAAAATAATAAAGAGATGCTTGAGCAAACTAAATTTATGGTGGTATAAGAACAAACAGTGACTTGACCTTGACCTTCATTGAAAAATACTTTACAAGAAAACAAAATTGTGTGCTTTAACCTTATGCTTGACTTACCATAGTAGCTTGATCCTTCTTATCACAGAACGTTTCCAAATGTTCTTGAACCTCTAACATTCCATAACGTAGAGTTTCCGTTAATTTAGTATTATTTAATGAGGATGAATTGAACCAAATTATATGAATAGGTAAAATACGATTCGTAATAATATCAATCATAGAATTCAATCTTGAACTTATTATTCTAATTGTAGGCAGTCCACTCGAAGCCGATTGTACTAAATATGAACATGATTCACGTGTTATTGTTATCGTTGTATTACAAAGATTCTGTAACAAAAAATCTTACATTAATCATAAATAATTATCACTTAGTGTTCGTACCTTAATAAGTCGTTGTAATTGATGGAATAAGTTTAGAGTATTAGTTGGGGTTTGTGACATTGTACTTTGCAAGTATGAAGTCCACGATTCAGCAGCATCGTTTCTTGTTGTTGGCCTAATATTCATTAAGCTAGATAAATTGGGTGAAGCATTGCATGGAGTGACATCTCCTAAATCACCTGCACTTGAGCCACTAAAAAAAACAATATTGAAGGAAAATCGAAAATATACAAGTCATTCATACCTGGTATCAGATCTAGTGCTAGAATCTCTCCTGGGACGATGTTCACCAAGGCTTAGTGACGATGGTGGGAAGACAGCACTTGCACCTGCCGAACTGTTTTCAAATTCTGGTGCAACTGCAATTTCGTCAAGTGGAGACTCTGAACCAACTTCATCATCAGAAGATTCTTCCGTTGCTACTCTCTAAAAATATCAACATAAAAATTAACACGATCTTTCTTAATGGATATTATAAACACATAACATGTACTGAACAAAAGACATAAAGCAGAACAAAAACTCACATTATGGTTGAACGGACACGAATGTACCTTTCTAACAGTCAAGATGGGTGTTTTTTCACTGATGCTTTCTTCGTGTTGTTTCATGCTGGGAGGTTCTTCTTCACCTTCGCTTAATGGACGTCTACGTACACCCCAATTGAAATTATCAGTACTTTCTCCCTAAAAACAAGCAGGTAAATTAATATTATAAAAGCTTATCGTTTAGTGTAATACTTACTTCAATGCTTTCACTTTCATATTCCAGAAAGTCGAAATCTTTAAATACACCAAAGTCTGTGGCTGTATCATCTCTACGGGAACCACCACTAAAGTCATTGTTTGCAGCTGAAACTTCTTCAGTACTTGACGCCATACTTGATTGACGTTCCATTAGATCAGAACTCTGACTGAATATTACCTGGAAAGAAATTTATTTGAAAATTGATTAGAAGAAATCTTTCTTAATTTAAGCATAGACATTTAAATTTATCCTGTCTGAAAAGGAGTTTAAAAACATACATACTGTGTCCTGCGCGCAACTCATTTGTTTACGAAGGAGATATCAAAGCATTTTGAGAAACGTGCTATAGCATGCTGAGTACAAATAAAAAGTTTTTCAAAAATTTAATTTAACCAGGATCTTTTTCACTTGTTTTTGATTATAAATATTAAATAAAGGGGCAGTTAAGATCTTAGATGTATTTGCCAAAACAAAAATGTTTAAATCTCTTTATAGAGAATATCCAAGATGAAAAGTCTCTTAAATGGAATGCTCACTTGATTTTGATATCATTGAATAAGTTGTTCTAAAAGGTCAGCCCCATGCAGTTAAGAATAAAGACAAAACAATAGAACATTCATAGCTTATTAGATGGAAACAGAAAACAAGTAAGTGAATTCAAGAACCACCCTTAACAGTATTCATATCTTAAATGTTTCAGTAAAAGATTGTTTCATACTTGATCCTGGTTAAATAGTGTTGGTAATGTCTTTAAATTAAAATGTGCTTTCCAAAACTGATTAAAACTCTACATGTCCATGCATTTCAAAAATATAGATATAGAATTCAATAAAAGACTTAAAAGGCACTCTTTATCTGTTGCCTTATATCACATTTAAAACAAAGCCACTGTGCTAAACTAAAGTATAATAGAATGCAATCATTCTAAAAACGATAATTACCACACAAAATTTCAAATTTTATTCATATTCAGAAATATTTGATAGTAATTGTAATATACTTTGTTCTGAATCTCCTTTAGTTTGATACTTCAAAAATACAAGCTACGAAAGATTTACAATAATAATTTCAAAAAGCACTTTCCTTGTGAATGTACATAAATGTGTCATATACAAATGTAGGGTGAATGTGTAATTACTGTGTAAGTTACCTTCGAGTATATCATGTGTATAATATCATCCTAGAGAGAGACGTAGATGGTCAGTAGGGCGAGAAATGTTCCACAGAAAGAAAAACAAGTTCATGTTACACTACTTAACTACGTTTTACTTCTTTTGCAAAAATAAAAAATTAAATTATTTAGAAATTGTATGTTATTCTCAAAAAGGAAAGGGTAAAATTGCAAAAAGTAATGGTTTTGATTTTAAAATTAAATCGGAACAAATAAAATTAAAAGAAAAGATTTGTTATTTCAATGGATTATTGAAGAAAAAATGTGCAATTTAGCAATTTTCCAAAAATGCATAAAACTAAAGGTGGAAAACAATACATATTTATACTACTACTTACGGATGGGCTCTTTGGTAAACCGACACGCTGTCCACAAGCTGTTAGAAGATTCACTAGACATTCACGAACACGCCCCTGCAATAAAATGATGGATCAAAAAATATTCTTCTATCAAGACTATTAATGAGTTTTAGTAGTTAAAATTAAATTTACATTACATTACTATATTCTAAAGTATTCTACTTGCAATGTTATCTTATTGGTTCTGTAGTTTTCTTGATTTAACAAAATCAAATCATCCGTTTAATTTTGAAATTAATCATTTTTACTTCAAAATCAAACAGGGTTTTCTTTCTAAAAAAATCCTCATACTTCCAATTTCCTGCAATTAAGCAGAATCTTTTCTTCAAATAATTCAATTTTAAATCAGAAAGAATTTATTCTACATCATTTCAAAACGCATCAATTACCAACAGCATATTTCATAAGTGAAAGAATGTGCTAAAAGATCAAAGTTGCAATTTCTGGCCAACACCACATAAAAAGTGTATCAGCTTACATCATACTATGTGGAGTTCGGATATAGTGAACCCGCTTATAGCGAACTTCCAGCTATAGTGAACGCTATTTCAAGTACCAAAAAAAATTTCATAAGACCATGTATATTTTTTACCGATTATAATGAACTTCCGGATAAAGTGAACCAAATTTTATTAAAGTAAAGTAAGATTTTCCGTTTATAGTAAACCTTTCAGGGGTTCCTCTTGGTAATTCCCTGGATCAATTTTAACCTTACGATAAGCACATTAATGCTATGTCTGTATTTTTAGTAGCATTTCCAAATCAATTGTGAACAGAGTGAAGGAAGTTAGGAGTTAGTTTATTGTATCGTGTGGAACATTCAAGATGGAAAAGCAAAAACGTAAAGCTCTAACGCTAAAAGACAAGTATGATATTATTCAATAGATAAAAAATGGTGTTAAACAGAGTGATATTTATTGTGAAATGAGTTTGCCGAAATCAACTGTTTCTGTAACTTGGAAAAAAAGAGAAGAGATTTTATCATCCTATGGTAAAATTAATGTAAAGTGCAAAAGCTTGAGAGATCAGCTCATGAAGAGGTTGATAAGGAACTTTTACAGTGGTTTACTCAAAAAAAGGCATATTCTTCAAGAAAAAGTCAGTGAAATGGGCAGTACAATTGAAAACAGAAACTTTGCATGTTCTAAAAGTTGGATTGAACGTTTCAAGAAGAGAGGAAAAATTGTTGGTGAGTCTGCATCAGTTGATATGAAGGTTGTCAATGACTGGTTTACTACTGTTTGGGCTGACCTTCGCAAGAACGATGACAGTAAAAATATTTTTAATGTCGAGGAGACCGGGCTTTTTTATAAACTGACTCCGGATAAAACATTGAAATTCATAGGAGAAAGCTGTGTTGGTGTATAACGGTTCGTTACTCGTCGTCATAAAATTATTTAAATTTCTTAAAATCCCGCTAAGATTTCATTATTCTAAGTTGGCACGAGAGTGTCATAAAATAATGTGGACGCATACTCTCGACTTATTTAACTTAATTTCCATAATTTATTGTTGAATTCAAAATTTGATTTGTTCATTCATTAAAGTGAATTAGGAATTCTATATTTTTAAGTTTTTCGTGTTTAAAATCATCCTTTGTAGGAAAATGCGAATTTTATTGTCTTCGGGGAATCCCCTAATGAAGTATCCTTGAACAGTTCGATTTTAACATTTTTTTGAATATTTGTTATTCTCCCATATAAAAACTTTATTTGCGTTTGATAATTATTTAGAAATTCTAATTTAATTTAAAAAAGTAAGTAATCGATAGTAAACCTTCGATTTTCTCTTCAATTTGATTTTGTAAATTCAGTTCTTCTTGAATTTTGAAATTTGGCACATGGGTGGACAGTTTTTTTAAACGTTCCGGTTTGTTTGTGAAAGACGTTGCACAATCAACAGGTTGGTTGTAATATTGGTGGTTATAATTTTGCAATCAAAATTAGATTTCTTCAGCGGAGTCTGAATAAATATCATGGTAGTTTGTTTCTTCGAGTGTTGTGAAATTTTATTTTAGCTTTCGTCTTGTTATGGTTGTTTATGACCTAAAAAAACCGAGATTCTTGAATGGTTCCCCAATTCATATTGTTGACATGTCAAGAATGAATTGTTGACATCGACGTTGTTGACATGCACATCACTGGTTATAACCAGCTCAATATTATGTTACTACATGATGTCCATGCTGGGAGAAGTCCGTGCCAGGAAAAGTCCATGCCGGGGAAAGGCCGCCGGTAAAAGACCGCCAAGAGATGTCCGTGCCGGGAGATGCCCGGTTTCAGTTCAACACTATCAACACCTGCTAGAATAGCCCCTCACCATCAAGCAACCGTCTATGCAATGGTGGAGTCAGTTTCCTCTGTATCACGTCAATGTATCTTGTGTTATCCATCATCAACGGTCTGGATGCTGTGAAATAGCCCTAAAACATCACCTTAGGTAGATGTTTGAGTGGCTGCTAGATGTGACCTGCTTGAAAAGATTGTCCAGGTGAGTGCTGGACAAAATTGAAGCTGTACCCATAAACTTTAAAATATGCGTTTTGTCAGCAACATTTCTGAGTTGAAAAATATGTCATAGCACCATTAAATATAAATTCAGATTATCAGACTGACAAGTAAATACAGAAAGATAATATCTAAGACAAGACTAGACAAGTACAGGGTCCAGCGGAAAAATCTCCTACAACAAATAAAGGGGGATTTTAGTGTGGGTGCCTTGCCATTTTAGTTGTCATCATGAATTGGACTGGTGAGCATCGTGCTTTTGTCATCAAAACATTTATCAAAAATAACGATTCTGTGATGGCGATGCAAAGAAATTTTCGTAGACACTTAATCTCGTTGCGCAGACGTTGGGTGGCCTGCACGTTCACCCAATCTTGCCCCATGCAACTTTTTTCTCTGGGGCTACCTAAAATCTAAGGTCTACAAATACCGCCCACAAAACACTGATGAATTGAAAGAAGCAATACGTAAATAAATTGCAGCAATATCACCTCAAATGACGGCTCGACTAATGCAAGCCTTCAGGAATCAGCTACAAATGTGCATTGTAAAAAATGGTTGCTACTTGGACAATCTAATTTTTGAAACCTAATGAAAAAACCTGCATTATATAAACTTTCGCTTAAAAAAATAAAATTCTAAATAGATTTTAAAATAGTCTTTTAATTTAATCTTAAAATATGACAACTAAAATGGCAAGGTGCCTTTTACTAATACAGCACACTAAGATCCCCCTCTCTTTGTTGATTCGTGCACAGTGGTGGAGCAAAATGTCGGAGGTCCCTGTATAAGTTACTCTGTTACAAGCATCGACATGCAATAGTTCATTACAGAAGTCATGCATTCTTGTCCCCGTATGTATGACTGGAGACTTCTTCATTGTTATTTGACTTGCATCTTTAACTTTTGATGAGAAGAAATTATTCATTTTTGGTAATTCTTTTTACTTTCTTCTATTTTCAGCTCTTCTTACCATTTTGCTACACCAGATTGATGTTTTTATGTATTCAAGTCTATTTTATTACTTAGAAACGCAACTGTTGTTCAAGATTTACTAATTCCTGCATCTGCAGGTTTACTTAGTAATGTAGTAGTGGGTGAAGGCATGTTTACCATATTATTTGCCAAATGTAGTTGGACAACTTTTGCCTTAATTAATTCTTAGCATTCGCAAGTCTCATTGACATTTTAGAATAACAAATGAAAGAAACTTGACTTGGGAATACCAACCTTAGTCAGATCCTCGCCAATAACGTGAAGTGTCATATCTTAGATGTACCGATGGTCAAAGAGGCTGATAAGATAGAAATTAAATATTGAAATTATCATCTACTCAAAAATATCAGCTAGTAACTTTTCTTATCTTTTTCTAAAAGATACATGATTCAAGTTAAACTGTCATTCAAATCTCTATTTCTAATAAAGGTATGGACTATTCAAGATTTGCGAAGAAGTACACATCATATAGTAAGTAATAATCACAAAAAAGGTGATTTAAATATCAAAAATTGCTTTGGAGGTATCTGGAGGTATTCAACATTAATTCTGGAAGAACCTGCAAAACTGCATTTGCATTGCATTGCATAAGGAGAATGCAAACCAAAAACAGAAAATCTGGCTTGATTTGGCTTGCAGGAATTTTAAAGATAAAGTCATGAAAATAATACAGTAGAACACATGCAATGTTCCAAACATACAGAAAAGTCCTGTTATGGCAAATACCTAATAGAACACAATCACACAAATAACCTAGACCTACAAACTAGATATTTTAGAAGTGTTTGGAATTTACAAACACAAAGTACCTTTAATGAATGAGCAGATTCGTCTAATAACATTGTTGTTACTGTAAGTATTGAATAAAGAATGAAAATTATAATTTATTTAAAAAGCCCATAATCCTATGGTTAGATAGTTAAGGTTTTTACAGGCGCTGTACATAACAATCAAATCTAAGAGATCATCTTTTTATTACTAATGAGCTATTTTTAGTCTGGAATAGAATAGTTGGACTATTCTAGGTAATTACTTGATCATTGCAAAATCTTTAGTAATAAGCAAGCAGACAGAAGCTTGAAGCTTACACCTTTCACCACAGTATCTTGGCTCAACTTAGAATTCATGATAGGAATTTTAAGCAAAATGGCAAAAAATGGTTATTAATGAACATATATACAGATAGAATGAGTGAATCCTGAAGAACTTAAAAAGCAACTCAAAATTGAAAGTTGCCAGTTATTGTCCAGAGAAGTTTACTTCCCAAGTTTTTGCAATTTCACAGTTTACCATGCCTTTTGTGAGAATTGCAATACACATTCTCAGCCCTTTGCTGAATATCTATTGCTACTATAAAACATATCAGTACTTAAACTTAAAGTAAATGCTGTCTGTAATACTTGAGGCCCCATGTTGGATGCCAAATTTATACTAATCTTAGCATTCTTCTATTTCACAAAAAATCACTGATATTAGTTTTAAAAGAGTACTATTATTATCAAAAAGGTAAAAAAGTGCTCTTTTCCACAAAAAGAAAGATAATCCAGGTGCATGACATTCCAAAGTAAATATTTTGCTTTCTTACAGAGAAATGTTCTAGCTGAATAGAGAGAATGTGCATAGTATAAACTAACTGAAAGTGAAAGTCTTCTAAAATTATAGACCCCACGTATGGCGCCAAATTCTAATGTGTGGAATGAAATTCTAAATTTCTAGTTTCAATATGTTGTATTAACTTTGTCAGATTATTAAATAATTAATAAATGCCATTAAAAGATAAACAATACTCACTTGTGACATCCAAGGCCGTTTCCATCCAGAAAGTGGGGCAGTATCAGCTGGGCTTAAGGAACAAGATCTTCTTGGTGAAGCAACTGGCTTGGATGTTAAACCAGACTCTTCATTTTTCACCAACAGCCTTCTACCAATTACAGGTGTTTGTGACAGATCGAAAGTAAACTCCATAGTTCTTCCTATAGAGACAAAACTATGTAATTCAAATTAACGTTTAATTAATTTAAAGGTACCTGGTAATTCCTTTTTCATAAATACATCACTGTCACTAAACGAAGGATGCGGTACAGATGTAACAGAACCTTCCCAATAAGTATGTTGAACAGATGCCGGTGGAGCTACTAGGGTACTCGAACGTGTGACAACCAATTTCAATATTTTTAGAGCTTCCTTCCAATGCACTCCTTCAATATATTTTGCAATTACTCTTAAGAGATCAGCATTTATAGGTTGAGCTGATGCGGATGCTAGATCGACATAATGCAGTATGCAATGAACGATGTTTAGGATTGGAAGTTGTAGATTTGATGGACCTTTCTCTAAGACTTCTATTAGGAACGCTAGCATATTTAAACTTAAATGCGAGTATGTATCATGCAGGTATTTAATAACACATTTGGTCCATTGAAAACTTTCTTTACTAAATGTTCTGCGACTGTAAAGGTTCATTACTGTACCTAGATTTTCTAATTTTTTGCTTTTTTCTACGCTGACCTAAAAAAATAAAATCAGTTGTTGAGTTTCAGTAGGTAAATCAGATGCAAAATCATTTACCTGCGCAATATTATCAGCGCTACGGATACATAACTCGTTTGCATCTTCATAGTTCAACAACATGTAGGGTAGAAGTGCAATGACATTCATAGGAAAAGCAATACTTTGAGAAGGATCAACCACTACGAGATCTAAAAGTGGGGTGAATTGCGACAATAATGCGACAACAGGTTCATATATATTTGGATGTGTACAACCCTGTAATGTAATTCCACATGTTTTAAAAGCACAAATAATAAAATATATCAACACACCTTCAATAAAAGAGCATGAACACCTGGGAAAGAACTCCATCGTAGTTGTGCTTGCAACTTTTCCACTTTATCCCTAGCATCGGGCCTATCTAATGGTAACCGATGTAACACTCTAGCTAAAAGTCTGAGAGCCAATAAAAATTCATGTTCGTAATCTGATTCCAATAATGAAACAGATAACCAAAACAATTGTGCTAAAATTGTTAATTTATCATCTTGAGATGCTGAGTCGCTCAATAACTTCAAACTTTGCGCAGATCTAGATCTTGATAAATTAGAACCAAATTTTGACTTTTCAATTTCAGATCCTGAACGGCCTCTTAAATCTTTAGTATCACTAGCGGGCGATCCTGAAGTTTTACGAAGGCCGTATGAAACGGAATAACTTGTGCTTCGCATGTGCCCCACTTGATTGGCATAAGAAAAAGGAGGAATTGCATCTCCACCCATTATATTTCCATACGGGGAACGTTTACCGATCAATTCTTTGTTATTCAAATTTGGAGTGGATTTGAAAAAGTCCTTCATAAAATCAAGAGGCCTAAAATCAGATTCTAAAGAATCTACGGCTGCTTCAAGTGTTAACAACAATTCAGTGACATAACCCTGCATGTCTTCACCCTGTTCAGCTACAGTTTCTACTAATCTACTTAAAATATCAGATAGCATTCGTGATGTTATAGGAACTCTCAATGATCTATAAATTTGTAGTGATCGTCCGGCATAATGTCTTGATGAGCAACTCAGTCCTAATTGTAAAGCAGTCTGTGCCCATCTTTCATTAATATGCGCATTTGGCAAAGATTCACGGAAGACTCTTAATATGTGTTGTAAGAAGATGTCGATTTGTTCAGCACTACGTACTAACCACACTTTTGCTGTGATATCTTCGTAATTCCATAACGATTGATTTTGGCGAGTGGCTAAAAAGTCTATTAATGATTTAATTACGTCTGATATTGATAAATTTTGTCCAGGTTCTACAACATTCCACGTTGAACTTTCTTCAGGTGTTACTATTACAGGTGGTATGGTTGTATCTTTGATCTTATCTCCTACAAAAGAATCAAATAAAGAAATTTCATAGTTCAGCCCATTAAAAATTTGTAAAGCAAACCAAACTTAAAACAGAAGAATTTAATTTGTTAATTATTAATTACCAGTAAATAGTTTCATTAAGGCAAAACAAACATGACATTTAAACTAATATTGAATTAATGTTTATATACTTTTGTGTTTGTTAATTAACCTTTGTATATAAGTTACTGTTTGTTTACCTGTTTGCTTGTAAGCTTTTTCAACTAGTAAAATACATTTTATTACAAGTTCACAAAAATTACCTGTATTATTAGCATTTATACCAGAAGCAGGTACAATTTCTTTACCACCATTCAATGCAGTCTCTGTGTTTGATACTGTTTGTGCTGGCCCCTGCAGATAAGCATCAAAAGTTGGATTACTTTCTACAAAATTAAAAAAAATTCCAATTAATAAAGTACTTACAACTAGATAAAAATTAAATTAACCTGTAAATGTATGCTGAACCACTGGCAAAGCAGGTGTTGGTAAACCCAGACCCAACATATTTGTTTTGCTGTTAAGAACAACGTGAGCAACAGTTAAATGATCATTGTGTTGCGCTAAGACTATTAACAAATTCAGTAGAAGTTGTTTACAATGTTGATAAACCATAGGTCTAGTATGATCTAAACCCAGAAATACAATATGAAGCATTAGTGGTACATGGATAGTCCAATCAAGTTCAAGTCCATCAACCACAACATCACACAATAACATCACAGCCACATTACACCTGTAATTAAAAATTATGTACTTCAAGATAAATAATAACTGGAATAATATACCTGTGAAAACCAGAAATTGGTTGTGAACTATCTGGTAAATATTCAGTCAATGGAGCAAAATATCCTCCATATTCGGGCATGGGTAAGGGATGTGGTTGAGGGATTGGAATGTCAAATTTATCACAAGCAGTTAAAGGTCGAGCTAATGAAAATAAATCCTCACAAGGTTGCAACTATAACACAAATTAGTTATCATAAAATTAAATAACAACAAAAAAACTTACATCAGTATCAGTTGTAGGAGTTGATATATCTTCAGATATATTAGCTCCACCTAACACTCTAACTTTATCAACTCTTGGTGAAGCAAAATCAGGCATTCCTTTTATTGTAGAATCTGTTTTAGATGATGCAGATTTCATTGGATCTTCTCCGCTATGCCTTTTAGTATGTATTGTACCTTTTTCAACGCCTACAGAAACAAAATAAAGTAAACATTTCAAAATTATAAAAAAGAATAAATACCAATATCACTTCTGCTGTTATTATCAGCTTGACCTCCAACACCACCAGTACCATCTGAATGACTGGAAGCTTTCCTCATTACAGTCAAGCGATAAAATGGTGGCGTTTCAGTTCTTTCAATCAAACAATTCAAAGTTTCAACTGTTTGAAGTTCAAACATCATTTCATCAACCAATCGTCCAGGTTGTACCCTCGCTAAATACAATACTACCCTTTTGGCCTTAAAAAATTAATTTACAGGAGTTAACTTTTTGTTATTCAAACTAATAATAAGTGAACTCACATAAGGAAGTAATTCACACGGCGCCATTCCAGAAACAATTATTAGATATCTAATAATAACTTTCATGTTATTTGGCCAAGATGTACACAATGTTGCCCAAACTGCTTCCATTTCTTTTGGATGATAGTCACCAAACTATATTGCAATAAGTGAGAGGAGGAAAATATTGTATGAGTAAAGTTTGGTATACTTACCTTGGCAGTGATGTAGAATATATTGTTTAATACCATCTCGGTTGCTTCAGCGGAACCCCAACCTTCTCTACGACCGCCTGCTCTTCCCATATCATTTGCATGATACTGAAAAAATGGACACTGGCTTATGAAAATTGGCAAAACAACAAATTTTGAGTATTCTGTGACTTTTTTCATTTGTCTGTTATTACTTTTAGTAATAATAATAATAATAATTACATAAAGTAAGGTGACATATTGTAAACCACTTAATGAAACTGAGCTTTGGTCAGATTAAAATTCTCTTGTCTTGAAAAGGTTAAAAAGAAAAAACCTCAATGGGTTTTAATAAATGGAATGTTTCAAATTCAAGTCTATATGGATGATGATTGTGTGAATATATAAAGTTACATGAAACTGTGAATAGATTGTTTACGACAAAAATCAGATAAGGTTAACTACTGGCAAGGAAATTGTTAATTTCTAATGTCAAGCGACCCAAAACATACTATATTGAGTCAAGTTTATTTCATTTGTTTCTGAAATATTGACTACTGATCTCATTTCTAACTATGAGGTTGATGCATAAAAATAAAACACAAATTTGAAAATTTATTAAACAAAATATGAATACAATATTTTAAAAATATTTTTCAATATGTCCTCCTTTATTCTTGTAGATTTCTTAATTAATGATTGGGGTATTTTTTTTAATTCATCCTGAACTGCCTTTTTCAGACCACATAAAGTTCTGATATTTCTCTTATTTACTTGTGATTTTAAGTAACCCCATAAGAAAACATCTGGGAATGCAAAGCATAACCACAACGAACTCCGTTTTGTTACTTTCTTCAGACTTCGGCAGTCATTTTGACCATGTTCCCGAAGTAATATCAAAAAACTAAAAGTACAGGTTTGTCTTATTTTTTGATGTAGAATACGATTCTAAAGTAAATAGAATTTGTGAAAATTTTTCAATTTTCGGCCGCCATTTTGACCATGTTCCCGGAGAGTTATCAAAAAACGAAGATACCACGTCGTTTTTAGTTTTTGAAGTAGAATCGAAATCTGAAGTCAAAATTCCAGAATTTGACAAAAAATGCGGACATACAGATATACAGACTTCGCAAATTCAGTAAAGACTCCTTCGGAGTTCACTGATAATCGCAGGGTGCGCAGTTTGGAGATGATCGTAACCATTGCTCCGGTTCGATAAAGCTAACATTATGTTCTCTTAAAAATAGGAGCGTTGCTTTAGCACGATGTGTATGTCTTCTAGCATCTCGAAGAAAAGGCTTCAAAACTTTATTCACATAATAGGAAGAACAGATTTTAGTTTTTGGTTCAATGATAATAGGTTTCGTCGGCCCATTTGCTGACAAACCAACCCACACCATTATGCCTTGTGGATGCGCGACAGATTCAAAAACAGTAGCGTCACATTGTTTTTGTTCTCTTGAAGTATATTGAACTTCACGTTTTCCCCTACAGGTACTTAAATAAAACCAAGCTTCAACTGATGTAATAACGTTTTTCCATCCACCGTTTTTCAGACGCATGTGAACAACTTCCAAGATCGTTTTAACAGTTCGATATAGCTACCTCTAGGATTTAACTTCTACAGTAAAACTTCAACCTTACCAATGTATATCCATTCAGAAAATCAAAAGACACCTGTGGAAGGCCTTTCCGACGCCAAACACTTGGAAATTTTTTAAAAAAACTTCGAAAATCGACGAATTTGACACGTTACAAGCACACCGACTGCCATGACACCATAACATCGCAGTTACGTTCCTTCTACTCCCCGACAGTACCACAACCCAATTTCCCTAAATCACCTGGAGGACATTAACCCCGCGCAAGCATGAATAAATTTATTCATGCAATTCGTCCCCACAAGATTGGTGTGGAATTCAATAAACAGTGAATGAATGTCTAATTGCTTCTAACCTAACTACCCCCTCGCTTCGCCTCCCGTAACTTTGGAGTGGAGTTCTTATACGCGGGTAATGTTGCAGTAGGGGGTTGGTAGTGTGTGTAGCAGCTGATTTAGTTGCCAACTTCATTGTTTCTATCGTGCAACATAACCTCAGATGTGCGTCAAAATCGTGTTTGTTTTTCGTCGGTTTCATCAAGATTAGATTAATTGTGTTCTGTGAGTAATTCTCTTCCTGCTGATACCAAAAACTTGCTCTCAAAACGGCGTTTTCCTAGATGTAGCTATATCGAACAATTACCGTTTTAACCTCTTTTGTTGAGTCATTTTGGAGATTTGGTGACATTTTGGTTTTTTAACCAGATTCTTATGAGATTTTTTTAAAAACAACAAATAGTTGATTGATTTATGTTATTTTTAAATGGCAATGTTCTTTGCGTCCGTGGATCCTCTTTTTCAACTTGTTTAATTATATTACGTTTCTGCAGATTTTACAACTTACACTTGCGACCTCTGGTTTCTAATTTATCCGTGTTTTCCACAACACTCTCTTTAGATTTCTTAATCCATCGTATTTGGTTCATTGTTAAAGCATTTTTTTATTTTTAAAATAATTTATTATAGCCCAATACGACCATTTCATTTCTAAAAAGCCTAGAACTTAACACTTCACTTTTACGCTCAACTTCATTTTGATATGTTGTGTGTTTTGTTTATCCACACGTCAGCAATTAGATAGACAATTGATAATCAAGTTGCCATGTAAACAATATTTTTCATTGTTAGGTTATTACAGCAATTCAAGGAAGAATTTGTGTGATGTTTTTATGCATCAATCATGAAAAGCTGGGGTATAAAATTATTTAAGAAAAACGTTAAGAACATGCGTTCTGCAACAATAACACACTGTTTTCTCTCTAAGGGTATTAAAAAATTATAAAAAATGTAAATCAATGTTAGAATAGAAAGCCTGAAACCTGGAAGCAAAATATTTTTGACTACCGAAGACATTCTTGAATGTGTACAACTGGAAAGTTTGTAACCCTCTTATGCGAGCCACTTTATACTTGAATCATGATGTTTTAGGGGCAGTGAAAACTAGTATTTTAATGATTCAAGAATTTATTGTTATAATCATGAGATAAAGTCCAACTTGAGTGTTTAGGTTTTCTCTGAACAGTACACACATGAAACTAAAAAAGGAAAAAGAGTAGACAATTAGATGAATTGATCTTTAATTTTTCTTTTTGCAAGTAATTAGAATGCAAATCACAAAGGACAATAAATAGGTTTAAATACTCAAATGTACCATGACCAAAAAATATTGAGAAACATTAGAAAATGAAAAGATCGTTATTTCCAATTAGTGATTTTGTAAAACTTATAAAGATTTTGTGTTGGTGACTATTTTAAGAAAATAAATACAATTGTTTCCTCTTCTGTGACTGGCCTTCATATGTTTCAAGATTATAAAGGCATTCGTGTTATTGTTTCGTTGAATTAGAAATAAATTCATGTTCGGAAAATACCCAAACTGTTCAACTATTATTTATCAGATGGTTTAAGCAAGATATTATATTACCTGTTGTGCTTAAAGCCTCTGCTTGTATTAGATATGTTGTACTATACATACGTAAACATTAATATTGGTAGAAGATTAATTTGCGCATATTAAGATTTAGTTCTAACAGATATGCTATATAGCATTCTAAACATCTCAAAGAATTTAATGATTTAAAAATTTACATTGACTTAAATTAAAAATACAAATATTATGCATTTCTACCCTTATACAATTAGACAGACATGTTAATATATGCAAGGGTGTTACACAAGTTCAGGCCGCTACTTCAAGCGGGTGTTCTAGACGTCAATTGAAGACAAAAGTTCCAATAAGCGTTTTCTTGGTCATACAATTACTAAACAGTAAGAGATAAATTGTTGAAATTTGAAAGATAACATGACTGTCCGTGTCCAATTTGTCACAACTGACTTAAATGAAATCTGAAAATATTCATAGATATCGGTTATGGGGGAGCACAATTTTTTTCTCATAACTTTTTTTTACCAAAAACAGTCTCGTGTCAAGTTACTCAAACCAACCGTTTTCGAGAAAAACGCACTTTTGTAAATGACTATTGCAAAAACAGAATATTGTTCCCTATTCTATAACCGACGCTTGCACGTATTTTCTAATCTCGATGTAGATGAGTTGTGGAAAATTAAAGTCATATTATGTTCAAAATCTGATCAATTTATCTCTTATCGTTTAACAATTATGATCGAAAAACCGATTTTCTGACACTCTTTAGTACACAAAAGGCGGAGCTTACTGCACAAGAAAGAGAGAAAGAAAATTGTAAAAATCATGCATGTACGGCTGCCCGACTAAAATTCGTCTTCTGCGCATCAAAGGTCGAGTGCCACGAGATTTGGAAACCACTCTATCATTCTTAGAAAGCAGAAGATTTATAACAATGTATGTAATGTCATTTTGAAGTTTCGCATAATCATCCGGATTCTGCCGCAAATTTCGTTTTTAATGTATTCATTTACTGTGAATTTATCGTTCCGTTTCGGTTTTTAAAATTTATTTAGCTATATTTATATGGTTATCAAACATTTTGCATAAGGTTTCTTTGAAGTTCTTTGTTAAAAGTAAAATGCATTTAACAATCTGTTTTATGTTTCTTCATTGCAAGAATAGTTTATATTTGGCTTTTATTTATAAATTCGATATTATAGTTCTTTGTCCAAATTATCACAATACGTGATTTTTAGTAAATCTGGGCAGACTAAACACTTCGTATGGCTCTGCTCTTCTTAGAAATCGTTATTTGTGTTATAGGGTTTTATGGTCTATCGTCAGCAATCTGCCGCCGAATAAAAGGCCGTTTTAAATTAGAGAAATTAGGTGTGCAAAATTTTTATTTCTTATGGGCTATTCGTGTTTAATTTGACTTAGCATTGTGTAACTGACTTTTCTATTTTGCCAAACCGTTCCCTTTGTTGGTACTTCGTGATTTTCTCGAGGAGTCAAAATTTGGACGCCGTGGAACGCGGGTGTTCACCGCGACCTCCCAGGTCCAAGGGGTCCCGGTGCTTCTCGCGTTTTGTTTCGATCTTTAAGTGTGACGCACGGTTAATTTCGACATTTTAGTGGCTGTGAATTTGCTTTGGTTTTCTATTTGGTTTATGGTTTATGGGCATTAATTTGCATTTTGAGTTAATCCTCGAGGGAGGCCTCTTTGAGGATTAAAATATTGACGCATCATTGTGCGGATGAACGTAAAAATTCATATGCTGAAAGGTGTTACCTGTAATTTTACTAGTATGTGGAGATGAACGACAAGCTCATCGTCCCTGTCTTCATTAGAAGGATCGTGTAAGGAAGTAACCGTGTCGAGCCAGTTATTTGGAAATTATTTAGTCCCACTTTCTTCTTGAGTTTTGGTTTAGTCATTACGAAAATCTCCGTTATGTACCTGGTGTTCTTTGACTCCGCAATCTTCGTCATACTCCCTGGCTGATGGAATCAATATCCCATCTTCAGTGTCCATCGAGAGATCTGGTATTCTCTTCGTTATTGAGAAAATTAAAGTTTTGTGTTTGTGGAGTTAAGTGTTTAAAAATTTATTGGGGTTGAGACCATGCCTTCTCGTAATTAAATTTAGGGTAAATTCAATTCTTTTGTATTTGGAAAAGTTGCTGGAAACTCAAAGTACCTCCAGATTTAGAGTAAGGAATAATTGTTTATATTACATATATTTGTTTGTATTTTTATGTTGTTTTGTTTAAATGCTTTGAGTATTTAACGTTAATATTTGGTTTATTTAATGTTAGGAAAGTATCTTTATAGTGTATTCTTTCCGGAAAAATCTAGGGAAACAATAGGTAGTTTAAATTCTATAGTAATCTTTTGAACGTTTTCTTTTTGCTTGAAGTAATACAAGTTCATATGTTCTAAATTTATTAATAGTTTTAAATCATGTTCAATTTTGTTTGCTTAGAGGGGTTTAATACAATAATTATGTTGCGATTTAATGATTTCTAAACGCATTTATTTGACGGGTCCTTCTGACCTAATTTTTATGTAGTAATTGTCATTCTTTTATTTGATGTTTGTAAAGTAATAATTACTTCAATCAACCATATCATTTTGAATCTTTTTGTGAATGTTTATTTTATTCGATTTCAAAGCATAATAATAAATTCATGTAGTTTAACTTTTGTGTTCTTATTTCTAGGAGTTTGTGTTTGTTTTATAAGCTTATTTAGGTGCCGCGATGATGGACCTTGGCTTCTAGCAACCCGCATAATATATGATTTTGTGAATAAAGCTTTGTTTATAGTTTTGAAAAACGAGAGAGAGGCTGGAGATTTATTAAGTTTATTTTATTTTAAGTTGCGGAACCAACAAAGGTTCCTTGGTAAGTAAAAGAGAATACAATTTAGTCTCCGGACACGATTTTGAAGTGTTTATCTACAGGGTGGTATTTTGGGTAGACCCTATATACAGCGTGTTCGTCGGTGTGTCGACGAATTACATCGTTTTGTGTGGCACTGTCTCCTGGCGCCCTTTTAGTATCATCTCTTTTAGGCTTTTCAGCTAAAAGCTAAGTTTTAAGCTCAGGTAAGATCATCAAAGCCTGGGTTATTTACTATTTTGGAACCTACTCCCGTCTTCAACATGAGCTATGGGCTTGAACATCTACCGATATCTGGCTTATACGGAACTTGTGCACACTTTTGAGCATTTTCCCGTTACATGTATTAATTATTATGGTTTCTGTCAATAAGTTTTGCTATTGTGGTGGTTACCTGATCACCCTTAAATTAGTTTTTTAAATTTCTAATGGAGGTCACGACGATCGTGTTTTTCTCTAGCAGTATTTAGACCCTATTTACTGTCTTTTATCGTAAAACACCAAAAGTTAGATTTACAAATTAAAAAAAAAAAAGAAATAAAAGGCAAAAAAATAAAAAATATTTAATGACCCGTTTATTTCGCACCTGAGCGTAATAATAATACCTAATCCAAAATAAGTACTAAAACAATAATTCAAATGCGTTTATTTGCTTAGCTAACGCGATTTAAATTCATCATTAAAATGAGACCTTACGTACTACAACTTTCGATCTAGTAGGCCTATTTGAATTTGTTTCCAGAAAAGTGGTGATGGAGTGCCATTTAAAATTTTAAGGTTAGATGTGATGAGGCGAAAACAACGAATCTATTATCAAGTTAACTCCGTATTTTGGTGTCTCCCTTTATATAGAGATTAATGTGCTTTTTCTTGTTTAGATATTTTCATTTGTTTGCGAGATATAAAGTGTGGGAAGTTTTTAAAATAATACTTGACATATAGGGGAGTCCAAGTCCACTAGGTGCATAGGAAATTGCATTGGTCGGAGAGAGGACACTGGAGTCACCTGCAGTGGAAGTGAGATGGAAATGAAAATTACCCCCACCGCTCGCGACATATGCAGTGCGTATCAATTCATCTGCTTCCAAAGCAGCGCGTTTTTAATTCTAGCATTCTATTTCGTTTCCACTATAGGTGACTCCAATGTGCCCTCTTCAACTAATGAAATTCCCAGTAGGCCACGAAAAAAAGTTATATAAAAAAGTAAAATCTTGACCAAACTTGGAGGATAAGTGAAACATACTTACATCATAAGATGATTCTGTAAGTTAATGCCAAATATTTCCAAAAAGACCCTCTAAACCTTTCCATCCCTTATAGCGCCGTTATTTCTAGGTGATTCATTCTGAGATTCGGCATGTCGCTTTACCAAACCTGTGTGCATCTTGCTCCAAATTCAGTTAGAATAGCTGGAGGAACTTTGGAGATAGGAAATCTTAATATTTCTTGTGAATTCGTTATTTGTGTCAGAACCATACGTCCTGCCGACTAGAAAATTTAACCATCGTAAAGAAAAAGGAAAAATATGTGAAAAATGCACTACGACCTTTTTTCGAAAAAGCACATCTTATGTTGAAAATTGGATTTGATGGTATAACGTGAAAACATGAGATGCCCATAGGCATGCGGTAAGGTAGTCACTAGAAGTGTTGCAGGGAGATATTTCACGTTCTCGAATACTTGATTCTTATGGTAATGGCTATATAAGAGTTATAGCAGGCATAGCACGGCACGTGTAAGGAGGCGATTTTTATAATACATATATTGAAGTTGCATTGCAACCAGGGCCGGCTTCAAAACTCACTTTTTTCCTGTTTACATCATTAGAATCATGACAAGAGCTATCCAAAACAATTTTCAATTGTTTTTCCGTCTATTTAAAAAAATTAGGTTGATGATGATTACTCGAAACCGAAACGTTGTACAGAAATTTTGTTATCGTATTTGAATAGAGAACAAAAAGTGGCAATGGAAAAGTGGTTTTAGTTTTCCGATATCTCTTCAAATAAAATAAAGAAAAAAGAATAACGAAAATCGAGAAATCTACTGTTTTTTAAATATCTCTGAAACTATCCAAGATATCTAGATTTTGCAAACACCAACAAAAAGGTCTTATAACTAGCCAACTTTCATCCCATTTAACCAATGCTGTATCTCTTACCGTCTCCAAAATCCTCATGCTGTGCATCCTTATCTTGGACACACTGTATAATGTCCATAATTATTACAGTAAGTGCTCAACATTCTTTTTTTACTGATAAAATATAGGTTCCAGTTACTTTAGTATTGACAAGTAATGTCTACAATAGTAAATTTTTCCAAACATTTCTAAATACTTAATACAACAGGAAACCCATAATGTTTTCAACAGCCCATATACAGTATCTATCCCCTGAAAGTTTGGGAATAGGCAACACGTCTTACAATTCAAAACTGGCTTTTTTTGTTCAACCCTTGTTAATTAAACCGTAGTTTGCTGTGAATTTAAAAAGTGACAAAACTCAACTGTTTGACGTTTGTTTGGTTATGTTTCCTGTTTCCCTTTTGTATAAATCGGTTCGTTTTGTTTGCTTTCTTTTTGTTATATAAGTTTTCTTGTTTATTATTACACTGTTAAGGTTTTATAACATTTAGAATTATTCTTACTGTGTTTTCTAAAAAATCAAATCTTATTTCTAACCAGCATAAATTGAGGAATTTTGACATTGACATAGAAAACAAACTATACACACACGATCCATTTTGTTTTTAAAATCTGTAATTACACAAAGATATCTTTGAATTGTAAGATGTGTTGCCTATTTCCAAACATTCAGGGGAGGACCCGTAAAATGGGCATACTGTATTAATATTATGTATTGTACTACATGTTTCTATGTGGTAGTTTCTATTCACACCTATTTATGTACAAAAGTTTAGATTTCTTTGAAATAATTAATTCTAAAGTTTATCGTTGGCATTACAGTCTTTACTTTACATAATCTTATAATTTATATCAAGAACTTAATCGTAATTAGCATCTCTGCGCTTGGCACCTAGACACCTAAATACTGTGACTACATTTGCACAGTTTTCCTCTTAATACCTAATTATTAAACAAACATTTTTCTAAAATTTGTAGCTACTGCTTAAGTAATGAATATGATAGTAACAAGTGAGAGAAACAACTATATGCTTCGGGATATATAATGTTCAGCTTTTGAGTTGAAACATCCCACTGTGCGGTGGTTGTAGGCGAGTTTTACTCCTTTGATCAACTTTGAACATTATTTAATCCTTTTCATTACACATTAAGCTTTCTCAATGTATTGTCTTTGTATTTGCGGAATGGATCTATTCTCCTAATGGGTTGTTGTAGTTAATTAAATAAAACACTCTGGTCTCTTTATTCACGATTATTTTATTCTAAGTTCAGGACCGGCGCAACGACATGCAAATGAGGTAACGTGGTAACTAGGTGCTGCACAGTGGAGAATGATCTGAAACTGTTTACCACACGAAGGTGCCTTCAGAAATTATGCCAAACACGCTAGCGTCTGCCCTGATCTAAAGATTCTTCTACGTCTAAATGGCAATTCGCAATTTCCAACTAATGGAATTGATTGTTTAGTGTCTACGAGTGTTTAGAGTAAAGTCTTGGCGGTTTTTCCAGAACTCAGCGTTCTTTCCTGAATATTTAGACATTTAATAACATCATAAAAACCCACATTTGTAAGTCTCTAAATTCCAGTTTTAAATTTACAATTTTGTGGATTCCAGATGTATTTTTTTAGCAATCAGCGTAGTACCACGAGCTACTTAAAGATTCTTTCAGACTTCGAATGACGCGACGCAATTCGCACTTTAGAACTACTAGGATCTGTTGGTCATTTAGCGTCTTCGAGTGTTTAGGATAATTTTCAGCGTTTTTCTCTAAATTCTCAGTCTTCTTTTCAGAATTTAATAACATTATAAAAACCCATATCTGTAAATTCAATTAGGAACTTTACAATTTTGCAAATTCTAGACGTACTTTCTGTACATACAGCGTAGTGCCATGGTCTATCTAAAAGATTCTTTTAGACTTCAAATGACATGACGTAATTCATACTTAAGAACTAACAACTTGTTTAGTGTCTTCGTGTCTAGAGTAGATTTCTAGCGTTTTCCCAAGAATTTACACCGTTTTACTCGTGGTGTACTGAGTTAGCTTAATGGAGAGACAACTGACAACAAATACAATTAATCTGATTTTCCATGTGCTTTAAAATTTCTGTGGCTTTCAGGCAAGTAGTTTGAAAACAATCAAGTATCAAAATTGTATATTATCATCTACTGAAGACAACATTATTATGTGTACAACTTTTCTATTTTTCTGGTTATTTTTTCAACTTTCATTTCTTGCTACATTTCCATATTTATAACGGTCTACCGATAGTTAGTTATCATCAGCTCAGTTTTTCGTACAACTAAATACACTACCGTTCAAAAGTTTGGAAGCACTTGAACTATTTTAGTATTTCAAATTAAAACAAAGAACGCGAGTGAAAGAAGAGTTTCTAATAGTTTTAATAATATATTTAATTAACAAAACAAACATATTCTCTTGTACTAACAAAATAGTTAAATTCTAGACTCATCATTTTGTATAAGAGCTCTACAAATTTTTCCCATTCTATTTATTATTTTTTCAAAATATTGTTCATTCAAGGTTACCCAATCTTCTTCAAGATATTGCCACAATTGCTTAGCACTGGTAGGGGACCGAGTTTTGACCCTTCTGTCTAATTCATCCCATACCAACTCGATGGGGGAAAGATCGGCCAATCCATAATTTCGATAGTCCGATCTCGTTTCCTTTCTAACAGATAGGTTTTGCATAGTTTGGAGGAGTGTTTCGGATCATTTTCTTGCCGAAAAATAAAGTGGGGTCCGATAATATTAGTTCCAAAAGGAATAGCCTGATCCTGTAAGATATTGTAATACCCTCCCTTCTTCAATATTCCATTGATTCTACACAAACTGCCGGGTCTTTTATTTCCCAAACGCCCCCAAACCATTACATTCCCTCTCCCATGTTTAATAGTTGGGGCCATGCATGCCTCAATCGTTCTTTCATGCTTTTATCGGAGAACAAACACTCTTCTATTAGAACCATAAATTTCAAACTTGGATTCATCAGTCCATTTCTTAATTGACCAATTAATATGATGTTTCGCCCATTTCGGTCTATTGTGCTTGTCTTGCTGTAAACTTCGGTTTTTTAACCGCTACACATCCTCGCAACTCCGCCGACAAAAGTCGTCGTTTAACTATTGAAGTGGACACCGGAGTTTGGCGGCTTTCATTTAAGGCAGCAGTGATTGCAGGAGCTGTTAGACGTCGATTTCGTTTAGACGTTACTATTATAAAATTGTCTTCAGCAATTGTTGTTGATTTAGGTTTTCCACTTCTTTTTCTATCCTGATTTGAATTAGTTTTCCCGTGCCTTGCTAACGTATAATGGACCTCTTTGCAAGATATCTTGGGCCTTTTCAAAATTTTACGTTCAATATAGCCTTCTGCTCGTAAAGTACAAATAGCACTGCGTTGCTCTGATGTTAATTGTCGTCGTTTCGCCATTTAAAGACTTAAAATAACACGAAATTACAAAATAAATATCAGATTAGAAAGGACATAACCTTACCTACAAAAATGTCAGGATAAAATTAAAACTACACTAATGGAAAAAATTAAAGGAACAAAAAATTTCCCAAATTTTTTAGTGACTTTAGAAATGCTGTATTTCAGTGAAAAATGCTCGTATCGAGATTTTAAGAAAAGCATTTTGAAGCTTCAAGATTATAGTTTTCAGATCTTTTAGTCAAAAATTTTGCAAATTTCTTTTGTTTTTTTTTGGGTCCACGGACTCGGAAAAAGTTTTTTCAGCTAAACCATTATATGAACCGGATAGCTTGTTTATTCAGCTTCAATTTCCCTTTTTTTTAAACCTCGATATGACCATTTTTTATCGAGATATCAGACTTTTAATGGAAAAGGATCCTTTTGTCTTTAATCATCGATATCTCAGCAACCAATGATCGTACTGTTGCGATCTTCAGGGAAAAATTTTTTTTCCACTCTATTTTGAGCATTTTTCACATTTTTACCGCAAACAACGCACAGTGGGGCCATATATATGAATTGTTAGCAAAAATTATTTTAACTAAATTTTTAATATTAATAATAAGTACAATATTTTTAAATGATAAAATATAATCTTTTAAAAATATATATATGTGTATATCAAGAACTAATACGTTTACAAGGTTGTAAAAAATTATCTCCGATTTTGGTGAAAATACTATTGGTTTCAAAAGGAACTAAGACACTTTAGTTTCCCCATTGTAATATCTACATTTAATTTCGGCTAAGATATCTTTACCCATACATTATTTGACCGATAAAGTCACATTTAAACCAGGAAAAATACTTACGTTTTTGAATCATAGTAGTTGGCCAGTGCCCTAGTTCATTTTGAAACCAATAGTACATATGCGTATACACGGCACGCGCAATCTCGTCTAAACATGTTATTACATGCTACCAGGCATCCGCGATTTGGTCTTCTTTGTTTCAGCAATTGACTGAAAAAGTGTGACGTCATCGGCCAGTTGTTTATAATAATTTAATTGATATTAGTGCATATTATGTTTGCAATTTTATTTTATTTTGTTTCTTTATAAGTTGTTCTATTTGCGCCATTTGAATATAATGTTTATTTTAATTAAAGATACTGCCTGGTTTGGAGCGCCTAAAAAGATACAGATTTTTCATGATTTTTTTGTGGAAAAATGGTTAATGATATTAATATTCTGTTTTTATACACAGTTTATTTATACTTTTAACATTATTCTTGAATTTTCATATAGCAGAAGAATGTCGAGTGGTCGAGATATCTGTATCGATGGTAGACATAATATTGCTGCGAGGTATGTGGTTGACATTACAAATCTCGGTAATATTTTAATAATTATTTTCTTTAAAATGGCAAGCTACACGAAAAAAATGAGAGGTCTTTTTTGTTTATAATTGAATGGTAATTAATAATAAAATAACACTTTCGGAAAAATCAGTGGCGTAACAATTTGTTCGTTAAAATTTTATCGGAACGTAGCCATACCTACGCCACTGGTTAAATAAAAAAAAACTGTTTTAGGTCAAGAAATGTATTTTTATACCATAAAGATCTATATTAAAATTTAGTGTAATATCTCAAACGGTTTTCGAAATTTTTGGTAAAAACCTAAAAAAATAAAAACTTTAACACCCTGTATATCAAAAACCAAGCATTTTAGAACATACATTTATAGGAACTTTTCGACTTAGAATTGGCTCAACAATCACCTATTAAAATAAGTACATAACATTAAGTAACACCCTGTATATTTATGTACATGAAACAAAATTACATATTAAACTTGATATTATTATTGTAAAATATTGTACTTAACATTAATATTAAAAATTCAGTAAAAATAATTTTTTGTGTGCAACGTTTAAATTTAGAAAAAAAAATGTTTGCGGTAAAAATGTAAAAAAAGCTTAAAAAATTTTTTTTCCATTTTAATCATTATTATGAAGTGTTTAGGGGCAATAAACGTGATCCTTTAATATTTTTCAAGAGTTTGATTGTTTGAAAAAAAGAAACGGTTCGCTAGAACGAATTGCAACTTCACAGGGTTTTTGTGGGTATATTGAGCTATAAAAGTCACGCTTAACATCACTCATTTCATGAATATTTGTAATTTAGCCGTTGATTTTCTAAAAAACCATAAATTACCCTTTTTTTTCTTATTTTTTTCAAATTCATGTCAAGAATGGAAAAATTTTTTTTCCTGAAGATTGCGGCGGTATCTTGTAGGAAATTTATTCCAGTTTCCAAAACTGTCCTTTAATTTTCTGTACAATCATTGGTTGCTGAGATATCGATGATACCAGCATACAGCATTTGTAAAATCACTAAAAAATTTGAGAAATTTCTTTGTTCCTTTAATTTTTTCCATTAGTGTATAAACAAAACAATCGAAATAGATTCTCCAAACAATTACAATAAACAAAACACTTGAATGTTGTCATGAGAATGTGACAAATCACAGATAGTGGAAAAGGTGTGAAGTGTAATGTTAAACAATTGACCAAAACCTTAATTTTAAAATGCTTAATTAGATCAAATTGAGTAAGTATAATTAGATGAGAATATTATTACCAACTTATAGAAATTAATATTGTTTTAAAACCATTTAGAAATTGCTTATTTCTGTAAATATTTTAACTGCTTCCAAACTTTCGAACGGTAGTGTATATTAACAGACTTTCTTTCCGGATTCTTCTTTTTTTGAACGATGATCTTATTTGGGTAGGATACCTACCTGTTTATTGCAACTCTTCGAACGCGAATGACTTTCAGAATATTCGCTATGATCTTCGAGTTGCGGAACACCTTGTATATCAAGTCTTTAAATACATTTTTAAGTTCTAATCTACATTAACAAAATAAATTTATCTCTACTTGGTAAAACAATGAATTCATGCAAAAAACATTTTGTTGTTGTTATTATTATTATTATTATTCATAACAAACAAGTTCAATTTCAAATTTTCCATATTTCATATGAGAAACAATACAGATTTATTTTCACAACGCAAAGCGATCCACGAAGCTTTAATAAAAGTGAATTTTTAAATTAAAATCAACAGCGCAAAAAATTCGGGGAGAACAATAACTCGGGTAAAAACTATTAACTATTCATAGACGTCTACATTCTCGTTCACTCGGAACGTGATCGAATTGTATGCTTGTTATTTGATAATGACCTTGGCTTTCAGATTTTTAATATAAAATGTCAGATAATGACACGTCACATGTCAAAAACATAACCTTAAACGCAGAAAATTAAATTATTCTAGAAATCAAGTCCAAAATTTGCTTAGACAGGCAAGTCGTTTCTTTTCTCTTATACCTTATCTACTTCGATCTTTTTCGTAAATTATCTAGGTGACGGACAGCATTTTACAGTCGCCGTTTGAACTGTAATGTATATTGCATTATATTTTTGAAGTTGTAGACTAAATATATTTTCTGGTGAAAATGAACAATTTTAAATATCGCAATAGCGAACTCTTAGTGGTTCTTGTCAGTTTATAAATTTGTCGAAAACAAAACTTAATACGCCTAAAATCGAGAAGTAGTCCAAATTAAAATCATTTAGAAGTTTTCAGCTCTAGTGTAGTTAATATTAAAAGGTTTGACAAGAATTAATAAAATTTTAAATGTAAGATCAATTACATACTCGAGATTAAAATGAATATTCCCACGTTACCTGATAATAAAAGAGAGGATTAGCAGGCGGAACATTTGGATCAACCAATTCCATATTGTGTAACCATGGCAATAAATATTGTAGTAGCAACTGGCGCACCTCTGGTCTTGCTGTTTGAAATCGGTGAGTTATTTCTGAAAATAACGACGAAAATGAATACACAACAAAATAAAAAAAAATAAACTGGGCTTATGTATTTACGAAGACAATTTACCAAAATAGAGTTATATTATTTTTTTATGAATTCTTAAATCAATTTTGATGTCATGTATCACTTCAAATTATATTTCCCACGGGGATTCACTTCAACTACCCAAGGTATACTAACGTATTCCCTTTTCCTTCATCTTGTTTACTTTTACGAATCAACTACCTCCTGAATTCGAATATTAAGGAAGTAGATAATTATTGTGAATGCGAGGCACTTCCTTCTAAATTAAATCTAATTTCCCTTTAGGAAACTTGGACGCAATGGAAAATGCACTTTAGTGAAGTTAAATAAAACAACGATATAGCGCTTTCTTTTCGATTAATGTCACGTTTCTATTTTTCTTACAGCAGTTTTTGACATACCGAACAAGTAGACTTCACAAGTGTGCTGCTGCGTAGTTATTACTTCTGAATTCTATATCTGAAGGAAATTGCTAAAAACACGTAGTACAGAAGATTCAATAATAAAAATGTAGACATATTATTAAAATATTCCGGTGCTTTCTCATTTTGCTTTGCTATTCTTGACTGATTATCTAAACTAATAAGAAACAAAAACAGCTCGACTCAGGTTATTCGAAAAAAATACCAAACAAGAAAGATGAGATATCATTATGAAATTTATAATGTTTTCCTCGTTATCTGAGACCATCATTACTTTAATAATCTGCATGTGTACTTAAAGGCATTACATACATAATACTGTTGAATATCCTTTTACATAGGTGTATACCTATGAAATGAGACTTTTTTTTCAATTTTAAACGTTTATTAACAAAAAATGGTTACAAATTTAATCTTCAAAATAATACCCATCGCTAGCGACACATTTTACCCATCTCTCAGGCAATTTGTGAATGCCGCGCCAAAAAAATTGGCCGTCTTTGGCCGCAAACCAATCATCGAGCCATTTTTTGGCTTCTTCGTGAGAATTGAAGCGCTGCTCGGAAAGTGCGTGGCCCATCGATGCAAACAAATGATAATCGGAAGGCGCCAAGTCTGGTGAGTAAGCCGCATGCACCAGCGGTTCCCAATCGTACGTCTCCACCAATTCCCGGGTCGCTCTTGTTCGATGTGGTGGTGCATTGTCATCAAGAAAAATTACTTTGTGACGCCGATCGGCATATTCTGGGCGTTTTCGGTGTATAGCGCTGTTCAAATCGGCCAATTGTCGTTGGTAGCGTGCACCGTCAACTGTTTCACCTGGTTTTAATAGCTCGTACCAAATCATACGATGCTGATCCCAGAAAACACACAGCATTGCCTTGCGGCCGAAGCGATTTGGTTTGGCCGTTGATTTTGGCTTGTGGCCGGGCGGACCATACGATCGTTTACGCTTGGGATTGGAGAAATACACCCGTAACGATTCGATGCAAAAAAGACTTCCTTTTGAACCGGGAGAGCAGCATTTCACAAGTGGTTTTTCGGTTCTCTTGCTGCCTTTCAGTCAGTTCATGCGGCACTCATCTTCCGACCTTTAAAATCATGCCCATGTCTTTCAAACGTTTGCAAATGGTTTTTTGGGTCACTCCCAACTGCTCTGCCATCATTTCTTGCGTTTGACCATCATCTTCATTCAACAATGCTTGCAATTCGGTGTCCTCAAACTTTTTCGGTGGCCGGCCACGTTCCTCGTTCTCCACGCTAAAATCACCGCTTCGGAATTTTTCAAACCACCTGAAGCACTGTGCTCTGCTTAGAGCATGTCCACCGTAAGCTGCTATAAGCATTTGATGAGCTTGAGAAGCGTTTTTCTTCAATTGATAACAGAAAATCAACGATGTCCGCAAATCGTAGTTTGAAGGCACGAAATTCGACATTTTTAAGAGCGAAAAAAATGCGTTGTTGTATGAAACATCACAAACAATGAATTGAATATTGTTGACAGATGACAGACGAAAAAAATAAGACATTTGGGACAGTTTAAAAATACTCCTAGCGACATCTGTGGTCTAATAGCTGAAAGTCTCATTTCATAGGTATACACCTGGTATCCTCCAAGCAGTTTCTCTTGCCAATTTTCATGCATATTTCCTTACCTGCCATACTTTAATTTCTACGAGAATCTATCTACTTCTACAGATTAATTAATTAATTTTTAAAAATCAGTCCAAATAGATAAGAAAGTGGCGAAAGTAGAGTGACGACTCTTTCTCTTTCAAAATCTGAACTATCACATCACCATGTACTGCTGGTTTATTGTCTGCCATTTTTACAATTTTGTATTCGTGGAAATAATTCCCTAGATAGAAACTTGACCAATAGTTACCATATAAAAGTGGGCCTTACTCAGCAATCACAGTACAGGAGAGTAGTACATCTGTGGAGGTTCTGGACCACAGGTGCAAAAGTTAATTACAGTAAAGGTGAACCTGTATACCTGTAATAACCTTTTGCATCTGTGATCCAGAACCCCCATAGATATACTGCTACGGTGAAACCCTAGGTGGGGCCGCCGGAACAAATTCGCAGACCATTTCCATTTCGAAATTCTTGTTCGTTTTGAATTTCTTGGTAATCTGTTCAATCTTTAAAAAAGTACTTCATGGACACTAAGCTAGAGCTCAGACCAGGATGGGATTAAGACAGTCTGTTGCCTTTGCTAATGTGCATTCGACATCCAATGAATGGCGAGAAATGCAATTAAATTTCTCAGTTTTTTCTTCATTTGAAACAAAAAATTTGAAAAACCAAATTCGATACTCAGATTTTGACTATGCTACAGCATTCCTCATGAGTTGCGCAACTTTTTTCTGATTATACCCATACTGCAATTCTTCAAATACGAGAAATTCTCGTGTTGAGAGAATTACAAACGAGCGGAGTCACGGAAACGCGAATTTGAACATTGAACCCAGCACGGTGCGTTATGCATTAGCCTAGTCCAGCCTATTAGATAATATGGCTCTGGGTCAGACAGTCCGACCAGACCGATCGTCACAATCAACCAAAATCTTAAAAGCGTATAAATGGAAAAGTATTTAATTCCACTGCATCGTCTACGACCGACCAGTTTGATCGCTGTGGTCAACATGGACGAAGTTGTATGCAGATATTTTTTGTTTCCAATGCGTTTCCTTCATTTTCTGAATTCAGTTATTTTTGTTTTTTTTTTGTGTCGCCGCAGCATCATAAGCGAGAAGAAAGTCTGACAGTTGATCGACGTAGACGTTTGGGTTTTCCGACAGCTTTCGGTAAAGCTCCCAGCAATGTTGCCTTACAAGCGGAATAGTCAGAGATGCTAAGCCGAGTTTTAGCTAGCGGTTTCAAAGAAGCACATCCATCAATCACAATTTTTCGTCCCACGTTAGTTTCCTCTAAAAAAGAAAACAAGAGCCACATGGAACGCTCGTGGACAGCCGCTCAAGCAATATGGAAACTTCATGTAATCGGAAAGCGCCACAGACCTCCGACCACCACAGTTTAAGAAAGGCTGATGTAAAAAAATGTACAATCTGCAGATTTAGTGTCCCTAAAAGTAGTAACAAGACTTTAAGAGAAAGAAATTTAGTGCCGATCTTTTTTCCAACGACTTTACTTTGCGTAAACGCAGTTTAAACAATTTCAATTCAGTTACTACACTACTACTCTTTTCAAAGACTAATCATTAATCAATTAATTCGATGACGCCACCGTCTTTTGGGCACCTTTCAAAAACGATTTCCGACGTAGATATAAACAGATTTCTTTTGGTCCATTACAGTGAAAATCCAGAGCTAGGTCTAAACATCCATACTCGATTTTCCTTGTCCATGTGCAAAGTCTGAAGGATATCCTAGATTAACGGCTCTTAACTCTCTGTATTTGTAGTTCACAATCCAGAAAGTTTTAAAAACTTCTAGGGGCCAAAACCATTAAGGTTAGTCCAACCCTACCAGACTCAAACAAGATCAAACTAAGAAGTAAGCATCGGCTCGTGTAGGCTTTAGATTTTGCAAAACTACACCTCTAGTATAATGTGTTGATGTTTACAATTTTGGAGTCAGAATCAAAACTAGAAACCGAGTTCGAGTTTCTGAAAGAAAAACCTTGCTGGCCAAAAAAACCCCAAAAAGTACAATCGGCTCAAAAGCGATAATGCGCAAAACTCTACATTGAAAGCTGAATCGGGCAGTGGTGTAAATTCCATAGTTTGCTTTCAAATTGTATCATTCCCATTGGCTTCTCCACGATTGCAATAATAAAATCACCACGCAGCTTGTGCGATCTCCTGTAAAACTCAGCTGACCAGCTAGTTGGAGCATTCAGTTCTGTTTGGTTTCCAGTTTCAGGAAGAAAGAATCGTAAGAAAGACTACTGGTAACAGCAAAACCAACAAACAGAACTGTTGCAAATCGCCAAAGACAATGACACGCCATCACTGACTACTTCAGATAGAGCTTGGATCACTGTCTATCAACCGAGTCTCGCGCTGCTTTACCGATCTCCGTTGTCAGCCTATGAAGATTGTTTGTCATCTTTGTTCGGGCCATTTCGGGCTAATTTTATCCATCTTCATTCACTACATCGCGCCTGTATACGTGCACTGGAATTCTCCGCTCACCCACAAAATCTCATTCCACTGACTGAAAAAGATTCCTAAACAGCTATTCTAACGTTGATTTTATTCATTCAGTTCAGTTTGTTTGCCCTTCGTTTCCATCAAAAAAATCCCACAAAAACAATAAGCAAACTGTCTTCTGGGCATCTTTGTCCTCCATCAGGAGATGGATCACAAGATTCATTCACTCCCTCATGGGATATAATTCTATCTGCTTCAAATCTGTCTCAACTCAGAGATTCTTTGTAGGAAGAATCGTCTTCGTATTATCGATAGGATCTTAGTCGGGGTTTCCATGACCAGATATCTTTTGGCCTATTACAGTGAAAATCCAGGGTTGTTTCAACATCCCCACTCCACTCTCATTGCTCATACCACTTCTAGATTTAAAGGACATCCTACATCAAAGTTTCTTAACTTTCTGTAATTACAGTTCACAATCCAATGATACCCAGTTTTAAAAAAGGCCAAAATCTTTGAGGCTAGCCCGACTCTATCCAACTAAAGCAAACCTGACATGACGCGATCTAAAAACGAAAGTGTCATGTTTGCAATTGCCCAAACAGCTTGACTAAATGTAAAACCCTAATCAGTTCAGAAACTAAAAGAAAAAGTCAAATACATTTAAAAAACCAAATCAATCCATAAGTTCTATATTGGAACAGAAAATGTCAAGTTTTTCAAAAAATAAGGTACGTATAATCCAGTTAAAGTTCAAAGATCAAAGCCTCGGTAAGGGTAGGCCTTACTTGCTCCATGACTCGGATCACAGTTCATAGGAAAGCAAGATTCCCAAGTTCTATAGCTTACTGCAAAAATAGAAGCGTTACGAGCAACTCAACTCAGCTTGTTCGGTTACTTGTTTTCGTCTCCGGTAAGAGAACATCCAAAGAAGAATCGGTCGATAAGTTAGTCACAGAATTCATTGGTCTTTAGAGTCCTGTTCGATCAGAAAAGAACTACCGACAGCAGCAGAGGCAATAGATCAGCCAGTCGCGATATCTTTCGAATGAAAGGCTTCTGTTGAGCAGCCCGACAAGTTGGTCGAGCAATCAACTCATTTAACATTCACTGATCGAGCGATCAAAGCACGCAGTATCCAATAGTCTACAGTCCCAATAACCAGGATACTAACTACAGTGACCTACAGAGGCAATGACACTATGGGGAGGAGCCGTCACGAGCCACTAGGGTCTGCTTTCTGCGCTCTTCAGGATGGATCTGTAATGGGAATGTCGCTGAGTGTTGCAAACTAGCGAAGTTACCATCACTCCACTATCATTTCGTTCGGTCGTCCGACACTACAACTGCCCTAGACACCGTGACGGGATCATCAGCCGGGGACTGGGGATCATTTGTGATGCCTGCGTGTATACAATCGAATCCTCTGTTCGCCCCACAAAATTCTCGTTTCACTTGCTAAAGAAGAGAGGAGAACTAAGTTTGTTCGATCTGCACCACCATTAAGAGAATCACAAAAAAAATAAGTAAGACAGTCGTATAATTGATTTGTTTCTAAATTCTGTTCGATTTTTAGTTCTAAGGAGAAGAGGCAGCAGTAACGACATTCATTGATAAACGATCCGCAGCCACATACAGCGTATCCACATTTCGATGCTCACTATTGGGATCTCGGAAATTGTAAAAGATACGAAGTCGGTTGAATTAGAAACAATTTGACTATTTTGGAGATCAGTTTACTTATGCTTTTGTTTTTTAAAAAAGTTCACGGCTTACTAGATATTTGCTAAAAACGAAATCATCTTATTTTTTTTTTAAATAAAAAGCATTTCCCACTTAGTGTGCCGTGGCTTTAAACGTATGAAAATCATTGTTTTTTTTGTCAGATAAATTACATTTGTTATGTAACAATTGCTAAAACAAAACAAAAGACGCTTTTAAGATACTTGACTGAGCATTCACAGATAGCATCAAATAAGCAGCTAATGCCCCATAAAAGCCTATTTATTTTGTTTTAGCAATTTTTGCATAACAAATGAATTTCTTTGATAAAACTCCACGACTTTTGTATGTTAGATGTCATGGCACACTATGATGAAAAATGATTTTCACTTCATAACTCGGTAAAACAAAAGAATAGCTATGTCAAACCAGTATCACTAAAAAGCATTTAAGGCGTGCAGTTCAGTAATATGGAAATCGAGTAAGCGTTCTATTAGAAACAATTTGGATTTACGTTTCACCGCCGAAGTAAAACAAAAGACAATTGCGAAAATAATTATTGTGTATTTCGGAGTAAATTCTCTAATACACCCGTTGCTGTTCTTTTCTATATGTGCTCGTTCCTAAGATATTTCACTTTAAAAAAAACTAAGATAATTTCGTTTTTAGCAAATATCTAGTAAGCCGTGAACTTTTTTAAAAAAACAAAAGCATATGTAAACTGAACTCCAAAATAGCCAAATCTTTTCTAATTTAATCGACTTCGTATCTCTTACAATTTCCGAAATCCCAATAGTGAGCATCGAAATGTGAGCACACTGTATACTATTGGTTTGGCTTTTTCTCTTTCTACTACTGTTATTATTTGAAGTTTACTTTAACAGGTAGTTAGGCGATGTAAAATCAAACAGCATTTCTTTCCTAAAAATAAATCATAGTCAATAATTATATAGAAAACAAATCAAAGATGAAGAAAATGTGTGAATTAACCTTAAATCTGTTAAATAACATTTCATTCTTAGGTGGAGATTTCAAAAGAAATTGTGTAAACAGGGTTTTAATCAAACCGTGCCAGCCCTTCGCATTAAAAATACCTGTCCTCGAAATACCATTATTATTTGCATAAAATTGAAAGAAACACTGTTTTTCTACGTCTTTATTTAAGCGAGCATTTTTATGAATCAAAAATAGAAAAGTTTATTTAAAAAAAACCACTTTGGCTTTCTTTATTTATTTAAATCCCAACTTTAAGAAGTATCGTTTGAATAATTTAATAAACATAGGAATTGCTTTACTCCACGCGGAATTTTTATGTTGGAGAGTAAAATAAACATGACAATAATATAAATTCTCCTTACTTCCTCGAATGTTTATTAGCAATTTATGTAATGTTTGATATTCACTTTTGTTTCCTTACGAAAGGAAGGAGAACTTATTTGCAATTAGTGCAAATATACGTATATTACCTGAAAACATTGGCATTGTGAGTTCGGGATGAAGATGCGCAAGCTGTTCGGAAAGATGAAGTTGAGAGCGGCAATATGTGGTTGCTAGTAGAGTATCTAAAGTGCTTCGTCCTTTGTCACCTTCCGCTGAAACAAAAAGAAAATTATATTATGTATCTTGGAACTAACATTAATAAAGTGTAATTTTATTTCGCAAACGGAAATGGCAAAAAAGAGTTACACGAAAAAGTACAAAGGAAGAACTGATTGGGGGAATGATTATTAGGTTACGGAAGTAACAGAATCAAGTAACCGTGGTAGATTTTAGTACGTATACATATCCTGTGATCAAAAAAATCATTAAAGCGTGCCATTACAGACAAATATATTCATGAAGGTATGTCTGACATTGAAGTCGTTGCTATCTACCTATACAGTGTGTTCACATTTCGATGCTCACTAATGGGTTAAATTAGAAGAAATCTGGCCATTTTGGAGATCAATTTACATACATTCTAGTGCCACCTTCAAACTTTTTGTCTAGTTGTCCTTTTTAGATGTTCCCTTTATCCCAGTTATCCCATTATCAAGCGATGCAGCATGCATTGTCCTATTTGGATGGCTATTCCTTACGTTTATAAAGAAAGTTTCTACAACTACCAAAAAAAAAATGGGCACGTCTTCAGTGGCACACAAAGAGGTTGGAAATTCGGCTGTTTCTGAGTTCTCTTGGGCAAACAATTAATGGTATTTAAAAGACAAATACTACCTTGGCATCGACATATTAATTTAATCGAAGTCTCACTCAGTACATGCAGCATCTCTTGAAGTCGATGCAGAAAATCGCAAGGAAATCTCTTGATATTCATATTATAATTTTCGACCAATAAATGAGCACTCCAGGAGGGATCAAAAGTTAACCCCTCTCCTTCTCCAGACCAAAAGCAACCTAATTATTAAAAGATGTCTACTTTTCATCTAAAACAATATTCACTAATACTTTATCGCCATAAAGGAAAACGACTTCATCAAAATCTCTTAAGCTTCTCACCTTCCTATCCCAAATAAAGACGTATAAAGACCATTGTTGACAATTGAAAATTTGAGTTTAAAAATAGTATGACAGCTCACAATAATAATTATTTTATTGTATCAATTTTTCTCTTCAAATTGATTTCGTTCGTTTTTTTCGTTTTCATTCCAAACAAAAATTTATTAAATAAATAAAAAAAACTTGAATAATTTGGCAACGCCGCAACGTAAGTAAGTAAATCGCACACCGTTACGAAGAGAAAAATAAGGAAAATCAAAATATCGAAGAATATACAGAGTGTGCCATTTGAAAAAAAATTGTTTAGTTTTGTTACTTTTGGACCAGCATGTAAATAGTAATGTCAAAAGAGATGCATTAAAAAGATTCCTTACTACTGTAAACATGGTTTCTCTGCAACAATCCTCTATCTCTTCAAACAACCGAGATATCGCCTGTAAACGAAATTCTGGGACACCTTGTATAGTTGCAGAATTTAAGGCATTTTCCTAACCTTCATTTTGTAATAAATTGAGTAAATTTTGATTATCAACATGATGTATACGTATTATTATCGTAGTTATTAAATAATTCAAAATAATTAGCAACTAACTCGCTTTGCTTTAATCTTGGCTGGACTTTCCGTATGCCGGCCTATCACGGATCAGGTCAATTGAGGTTTTATATTGTCAGACTTATACAACATACAACTTTTCCTAATATCTTGTTGATTTGAAGAGTTATCTAAAGACTTTAAAGCCATTTTTCACTATCGTATGCTATTGCAAGTTCAATTTCTAATAGAAAATGTCTCTAAAGTCGTTTTTCGTCAATATTTACAAAGCAGGCCATAATATGAAATTTGTTATCACATTTGATTTCAGAATAAAAAAGTAGCCTATGGTGCTATTATCAATACCTGTGTAGTATTAAATTCGCGGGGTAGATATTAAAGCGTTTTCACCTGGGGGGAGCGTTTTCACCTGGGGGAGTGTTTTCGGTTGTTTTTAAATAAAAAACTAACTTGATGAACCGTGCGGTTTGTAGAGGTTAACACCAACGGTTCGCACGTAGATTTGTTCACACGGTGACAGTGTGAAAGCTGCTATTAACAATGCATACTGTTACAGATTGCGCGGAAATAATATCCCGCGGTAAAAACACGCTCCTCTAAAACAGTTTTCATAAGCCAGTTATCGCACAAAGAACCAATTTTATCCACTCTGTACACTCCACCTTATTGTAGAAAAATGGTTCCAACTGCCCTCACATCAAAATTCTCGCAACCTGACCGTTTTATATTCCTTGACATTTCCCAATTTTCCCGGTTTTCCAGGTCGCTGGAAACCTTGAGAAAATAAGAAGATAGCAAAATGGAAATAAAAAATAGGCAAAACTAAAAATTCGAAGAACATTGCCTTCTACGAATGTGATGGTTGCTCAATAAACCTTCACAGAAAAAGGGTCTTGATTGTATCTAATAATTCCTTGAAGATATTTTCGAATTAACGCACGCTAAAACTTTCACATAAAAAAAAAAGAATCTTGCTTTTTGTCCAAATTCCTCTTAAAAGACCTACAGCAATATTTCCTTGAAGATCTAACACAAAATTTCTGTTAGGAATTTTTAGAATATGATTATTGTATTTGTCTAATTTTGGAAATCAAACATTTTCAATCCAAAATCAAACAGGGTTTTCTTTTAAAGAAAGTCGCCCAACCTGTTTGTAAACTTTAATAAATAACATTTACTATTATTTTATTATTTATTATTATTATTCAATGGAATATTCACACACAATAATTCAAAGAAAGAAATATTACAAGCATAGAAAAGAAGGTAAAGTATAGCGAAGGAACAAAGATCGATCTCAGTAGCAGTGCCACTTCCCTAACTAAAAGTGAACTCACACACTAATCCCACATATTTTACAATTGTTGCTTACGACTCATAATGGTAAAAAGGTCGATAACGTACAGCTTCAAATATTTTTGAAAATGGTTCTATCTACATATTTCAATTCCAGGCATTACGATTATTATAGTTTCTCCGCACCCACTTTATACGACAGAGACGAAAATGATTAAGATTTCAGTTCGAGCACATAATTACTTTTTCAGAAATAAGAGTGATAGCTTCTTCAAGAACTACGAATAGCAAACATTTAGTTAGTATTATCTCTTTCTGTTGCACTCTTGCTACTCAGCTAAGAATACTACATCGCACCGGCCTGCCACAGAAGGCAAGGTATAAATAAATGCCCGAGTTTGGACAGGGTTGAATTGAGTCAGCAGATCCGGAACGACGATGATTTCATTCGGCGCCGATATTAAGAGTGGGACTCTCAACTCCCTATCATATACTGAGATTACCGTTAACGCCACAACATATACGTACTTGGGTCAAAATTGGAAACAATGGGGTGACGAATAAAATCTGATCAGTGTTTTCAGACGAATCTGTCGGATTTTATTATGATGACATATGAAACGTAGAAAGAGGTCTGCATCTCCGTGCGCCAGCGTAAGACGTCATGGTGCAGTTCTACTTTTCCTGAGAACCTTACTAGATTGCATTCATCAACAGGACGGCGTCCGATCACGTAACACAACAGCACAATTTTCCAATGCGAACATACAACAAGTGAGGGACATGATCGCTCAACGACCGATCAAAATCTCTAAAAACATTTTCAGAACTTCCTAAATTCTGCGACAGAGATTAAAGCTGCTTATTCCAAGGCTAGGGAAAAACTTATACAGTGTGTCCACATTTCGATGCTCACTATTGGGATCTCGGAAATTGTAAGACACGAAGTTGGTTAAATTAGAAGAGATTTGGCTATTTTGAAGATCGGTTTACTTTTGCTTTTGTTTTTTCAAAAAAGTCCACGGCTTACTAGATATTTGCTAAAAAGTTTTTTTAAAGTGAAAATCTTAGGAACGAGCAAATATAGAAAAGAACAGCAACGGGTGTATTAGAGAATTTATTCCGAAATACACAATAATTATTTTCGCAATTGTCTTTTGTTTTACTTCGGCGGTGAAACGTAAATCCAAATTGTTTCTAATAGAACGCCTACTCGATTTCCATATTACTGAACTGCACGCCTTAAATGCTTTCTAGTGATACTGGTTTGACATAGCTATTATTTTGTTTTACCGAGTTATGAAGTGAAAATCATTTTTCATCATAGTGTTCCATGACATCTAACATACAAAAGTCGTGGAGTTTTATCAAAGAAATTCATTTGTTATGCAAAAATTGCTAAAACAAAATAAATACGCTTTTATGGGGCATTCGCTGCTTATTTGATGCTATCTGTGAATGCTCAGTAAAGTATCTTAAAAGCGTCTTTTGTTTTGTTTTAGCAATTGTTACATAACAAATGTAATTTATCTGACAAAAAACAATGATTTTCATACTTTAAAGCCATGGCACACTAAGTGGGAAATGCTTTTTATTTAAAAAAAAAAGATAATTTCGTTTTTAGCAAATATATAGTAAGCTGTGAACTTTTTTGAAAAACAAAAGCATAAGTAAACTGATCTCCAAAATAGCCAAATCTTTTCTAATTTAACCAACTTCGTATCTCTTACAATTTCTGAGATCCCAATAGTGAGCATCGAAATGTGAACACACTGTATAGAAAAGAGTTTAATTAATATCCCGATAAAAAGCAAACTTAGGGGAAAGGTAGAGGTCCAATTAAATCAAAACACCCTGTACAATAATCATAATAACAAGAGTAGGAATCTCTCTGATAAAAAGTACTTTAGAAAGAAATCTAATTAGCTCTAGTTATCTTCAGAAATACATTTGCAGGTTATACTTTTCGAACGTATCTCGTATAATCGAATCTGCCTACTTGTCATTTCAATAATGTTTTATTTTTATTTTTTTTAAAGAGATAATGGCATTAAAAAAAATGTAACTTCCTAAGGGATACGAAAATAATTCTAAGAAACGATATTTACGCTGAAATAAAACAAAAATGCCTTGACACCGACTATTCTACAATATGTCACGAAAAGAAACAAGAAATTCTAGAATTTTTCGTACGGAATTTTCCTATTTATGTTTCTTTATTCTTTTGTTTTGCTGACACCAAGTTGCGAGAAAATGCCAATTTAAATTCTATTATTCACTGCATTTAGATTGTTATTCGATCCTAATTCCGAGGGCCTAAGTGTTTTGAAAAGTTGACTTAATGATGTGCAACCCTTAAAACTTCTCTAATAACGGACTACGTGGTTAGCACCGCACTAAATTAGCTTACTTCCACATTCAAATAGCGTTGACTTGAGCCCGTCTGCTTCTAGAAAACTCTCGAACAAAATCCCTTCAACCATTGATTTCGATGTTATAATTAGTTATAAATAGTAAGGTCATTCGTGGCTAGCGATGTATTAAATTAATTAATAACTTAATATTATTAGCAAAGTGGTTGAGTTACCAAAATACGTATTTATTTATCTATTAATTAATCTTGTCATCATCTTTTGATGTCTTTATAAAAGCTTTTACTAAATTAGTTACCAGACCAGACAGCATAAAGTAAAAACGAAGGGCATTAAATTAATTTTAAAAACTTATCTGGTAAAAAATTAGAATTTTATAATTTCGTCACACAATTGAAATTTTCATTTTTTGATAAGTCCAGTTTGGAGAAGAGGTTGTTAATTATGGAAGGTGAAGAGGAACAATCGAGTCTGTGGCTTTTCCGTTTCACAACTCAATCAATTAAATTAACAAACCAAATAGCCCAGGTTCAAACTTCTGCTTGTCTGTGGGGAGTGGGGTATTGTCTGGATTTGCCTTTTGAAAGCAATCGTACGATTCCGACGGTTTGGAATTCATGTGAGATAGTAGAACGTAACATTTGGCAATCTTTTGTACCTTGTAGATCATCTTGTGCATTTTCCACATTATGTAGTGGGTGTTCTCTTTTTTGGACGATCATCAACCGGGCTGAAGGTACTGCAAACCAATTTTGTTTAAAATCTTCTATTTGAGCTCTATATCTTGACTCTTGAGACCTTTTGCAATGTTTTCAAAAATAAATATTCAGAGGCACTGGGATTGCCAAGACGGTACGTTACTCTGATGTCTCAAATTTTTCCACTGAAGATAACTAGCCAACGGCAAAAAGCGTCACATTTGTCTGGATCTCAAGCAAAAATTTTTACATTAAGAAAGTCTTTGTATCCTGATACAGAATCTCCAAACTAGAAAGTATCAATTGTCCGACTTGTTAGTTGGAAGGCCGAACCGCCGGATCAGCACTTAACAGACCTAGCGAACAAAACACTAATCAACTATCTCGACACCAAAGAGAAATTAACCAATTGCCAAAGTGATGTTCATTTCCGTAGTTCCAATAACGTTATCGACATATTTCATGCGATTTGAACTTCGCAGACTGATTTACGTCCATTCGTACGAATGTTTTTCTATTTTCGCATCTTGTTGGCAACCTCTAACCAATTTTATCCAAGATACTCAATCCTTTTAGATCTATCGGAACAATTTCCTTAGACTTGAGGCTACCCGCTTTGCCAACAGGTTTATATTCTGGAATTAACTGCTTCTAGGTTCGCGAATGCACTTTAGTTTCAATGAGAAGATCGACCCTCGTGCTTTCCTAGAACGATCAGGCAAAGTAAACGTGTCTGTTTCTAAAAATATTACCGTAGTTACTAGCAATGTTGTACAAGCTATTAACCGAAAATTCGCTTTATTGATATTACTGGAAGCTCTAAATCCAAGAGCAGACTAAAAAATTTCTAGGAATCTCTACCTGTTAATCCAACAAGTTAGCTGTAAAATACATCGTAAACTTTCAGATTTTCAACTTCAGTTGTCAGTACCAACTAAAATAAAATTTGTCGATTTAGCTAGAAATCCTGACCAAGACAGAAACAAAAAGTGCCTGTTAGCTAACTAACTTCAAACAAGTATTTGTCCCTTATGGAACAAAACCGGAAAAATAACAAATCAAAATGGTACAGTTCTGAAGATAAATCCAAAGTCAACCCAAAAATAAAATTGTAGCCAAAACTACCCAGTCATTGCCTTCTCACTAACAAGCATCCATCCGGATAACCATCGCCAAAAGAAGATAGAAAACGAAATAGAAAGCTGTCAATTGAAATAGCTCCACCCCAAAGATGGATAAGAAGAAAATGCGAAGAACTGATAGCATTTTCTAAATAACTGAGCTTTGGCTCCATGTTAGGCGACAAAATTATTGTTGCGGTCAAAGCAGCATTTAGTAACCTTGATAAAAATTTAGCCCGAGACAAGCAAAACTTGCTACTAGCTAACTGTAAGTCGGAAATACGATCAAGTTGTACAAAATGATCTACGAGATAATCCCAATAAGTCGAAACTAATGCTTCTTCTTCTTCTTTTTCCTTCACTATATTAAGGCAGTGTCTGTTTAGTTCATTAATAGAAGTTCATGTTTTTCTTGGGGGGATTCGATGGATGACGAAATCTAGCTTTGTTCCCATATACCTGGTGGTATTTTTCCTTTCGGTTTCCCGTCTCTTGCAATTTGGGGTAGTCTTTTACAATCTATTATCTCTATACGGTCATTCCATATTTTTCTTCTAGTTTTTACGAATTTTATAATATCCTGCGTCTCGTATTGGGAGTTAGGTATCCTGTCTCGTAGTGTTTTACCCGCGATGCATCGTAACGTTCTCATTTCTGTTGTTCTCAGCGTTTGTTTTGTTTTGCTGGTTTCGGATCTTGTTTCCGCTACGTATGTTAATATTAGTCTGACATATATTTGTTTCGCCATATGACGTCTCGCAGACATCCCGACGTCACGGTTCTTTTAATCGCTTGGTCTCTCACTTCCGCTTGTATGTCTCTGGCGCTGAATATATTTACGCTCAAGTTCATAACCTGTTCCACCATTGCCTCTTCTATTTCTAGCTTGCATCTTACGAGTTTTCTAGATATATGGATACATTTTGTCTTCTGTTTTGATACCTCCATGTTATATCTTTTGGCCGTTTCCATAAATGGGTGCAGCATTTTCTGTAGGTTGTCCTCGCTGTTTGCAATGAGAACCACATCATCAGCGTAACATACTATGTTGACTTGTTTTTGCTCCATGCTGTATCCCTCCATTACTCTCACGTCTCCGACGATTTCGTCCATATTACGTAGAACAGCATTGGACTGAGTGAATGACCTTGTCTGATCCCCGAGTTTATCGTTATCTCGTCAGTTAATGTTTTTGCAGTTCTAATGCGTGTCTTTGTGTCTTCGTAAATGTTGTGAATTAGGTTTCTCAGGTTCCGTGAGGCGTTATTCTTCTTCAGTATGTCTAATTTCACTCGATCAAAAGATTTTGTTAGATCGACAAAGCACATGTATGCTGGCTGATCATATTTGCATATGTGACGGATTACAGAGATAGCGTCGGTAGTAGATCTGAATCCCATCTGTTCTTCGCTGTTTTCAATTAGGGCGGCCAGTTTTCTGAGTATTATCTTAGTTATTAATTTCAGTGTTGTGCTTAGTAATGTAATTCCTCTATAATTTTAGGTCTTTCGTCTATTACCTTCTTAATATTGGTACTGTGATACTCGTTATCATTGCTGTGAGAATCTTTTGGGTTTTCAGAACAACTACTACGAATTTAAGTAGTACGAAATACGAAACAAGAGAGAAATTGAAAAACTAGAATCGCAAGACTTAGCTGGGTGCCTGAAGACCCCTCATCAACCGTCGCTTCCAAAATTCCTTCGTCCATCCATGTTACTATATAAAACCGTCAATCATTGCTTAAGTAGATCCTCGGTTTCCTTCACGAATGATAACGCTGTTGCGCAACAAAACATTAGATTCACAGAAGATAAAAAAATCAATTAGCACTTAATCATTAATAATGTAGTTGAGGTTATAAACGATCGAATAAAACTTTCATTCCTTTCTGAATACTTTTTGATTTTTTGGGCTTTCGTTTAAAAATTACTTGTCAACCTTGTGGAAGTACAATAAAATTTAATATTTTTTTTCCATAAATATGTCTAAGCGTCTGTCTAAATAAATCCAAATCAATTTACTGATTGTACAATGTCTACAATACGAAAAAAGAGTGGGCGTCTAATAATGCAATTGTTAGGACAGGTACTGCGTTACATAAAATGAAAAAGAGATGTACTATGCCTTACTTAACTATTCCCTTGCCAACGGAAACGCTTTCTATAAAATGGAGAATCCTTTAAATGTTACACATGCAATATTGATACCCTTCGTGAATAAAGAAAGAAACGGGAAATTGCAAAACTAAAAAATGCATAGACACGAGGCTTTTGACGTGTGCTTTGATGAAGCTTCTATGAAACCGTCAAACCACCTAAAAGATTAGATAGGTGTGCGTATGTTTAATAATTACTTTCTTCTTTACGTAAAATGACTAGCTAAAAGCAAAAAATAACTTTTAATTAGAACTTTGTAACGATTATCGATGTTGATGACAGTTTAATTGAAAAAGGATCGTTTTAAATAAAATTAATTGGAATTGCCGGAGCTTGTTTATTTGCGATTTTAAAAACTACTTACAAAAAGTTGAACTTTTTCAAGGCATGTCTCAGACATTTTTTTATTATTTTTTTCTTCCAAGAAACGAAACTTACGTTGTTGTCTACTTTTCAAATTAATATTATATTGCTTAAGATATTTTCAGTTATTATCTTTAGCGTCCCTATTTAAATGAAATTAACTTGCATAGCAACAAGCGTGCGTAGGATTACTAATACGGGCGTAAGAATGTTTTGCAAAATGTTCTTGATTTGACTTTAGGTAGGTTAAAAAAATAATGTAATAAGGAAACAAAATCTGTTTTTGTAAACAAAAGGTCACATACAAGACGACTAGAAATTGTAAATCCGTATCTGACCCACATTTTCCAACATTGATAATAAAATATGAACCATCGAGTTTTCCTATCCTATTCTGAAGTGATGTATAATGTAGAATTACCAACTTTTAATGGTAATTACTTGCATTGAAGGGACACACTCAAAAACTTTTCTAACACAGAAAAGAAAAATTCTTGTAGAGAGAGTACTCTGGTAAAACATTGTATTGGATGTGAAGATTTCGAGATTTTTAATAAATATTTAGTTGATGCTAATTTTAAAAAGTTTTGTTAGATATAGCGTCACAAATTCCATACCACGATTATTTTAGAATTATTAAGTAAAAACCATAAACTTTCCACTGATACGGGATACAGAAACAACTCACAAAATCCAACCGAAATGTTCATTTCAAATTCCTATTCTTAAAAGTAAAATTTAAATTGCAGAGGCGGTCTAGTGCTGTTCTATAAATACCGGGGAATTTATTCTTAAACCGTCTTTTGAATACTACCCAAGGACTTCTATATATCTTCAAATATTAATACTCTGCAACCCAACGCTTTTTCAAGCCAAGCACAATTGATCTATTCTTTAAAGGAGTGGAAGTGGTTCAAACAGAATTCACTCAACAAACATTTCGAACAAGCATACTTGGGATGGATTGCCGAAGGATGTATTAATTGAAATAATTCGATAAAAATAAACAGACAGCAGATCTCGGTATCCCATAAATATCCCGTTAAACAAGAATTCATCTCCGATTGTAAAATTAATTTTAAAACAATTTTAGGCGTTATTCAATGTGGTCAGTTGCTTGAAAATAATTCTGTGTAAAAATTCTTGCCGGTACCAATATTTTCAAAAGAAATCTACACCTTAATCGAAAAATGTAGCAAATCATAACAAAGTTCACATGTAAAGGTATACGAGGGTTGCTATTTATATTTCTGGACTAACAATGAAAAAACAAGTATTTATGATCGAAACTAGTTTTATTGTTTTTCGAAATATTCTCCATTAAGATTGATACACTTTTCCATGCGTTTGAACCAATTTTCGAAGCACTTTTTCCACTCTGTTTGAGGCAGCTCCAAAATATGCGTTTTGAAACAAAAAACGGCTTCTTCTGGGGTTGAAAATCGTTGACCACGCAGTTTGTTTTTGATGTACGGGAATAAAAAGAAGTCATTGGGTGCCAAATCAGGGCTGTATGGTGGATGGCCCATCAACTCGACCTTCTGGCTGGTTAACTATTCAATTGTTTGAGCAGCGGTGTGAGAGCTTGCATTGTCATGATGAAAAATGATTCGCCTCTTCTTTGAAGTTTTCCGAATTTCTCCAATGACTTCTGGCAAACAAATGGTTGTGTACCATTCAGAATTGACCGTCTTACGTTGCTCTAACGCCACTGTTGCCACATGACCGGTAATGCCAAAGAAACAGGCAACCATTTGCTTCGATGTGCTTCTTCCGCGAACAACTTTTATTGGATTTGGCTCGTCTTGAAAGACCCACATAGTTGATTGCTGTTTTGTTTCGGGGTCATATGCGTAGATTCATGATTCGTCACCTGTGCAGATGTTATACAGCCTTTGATGCACTTTTCGCAAATTTTTTCAACATTTCAATGCACCAGTCGACGCGAGCCTTCTTTTGAGCATTGGTCAGGTTATGCCGGATTCAACGGGAACAAATTTTTTTTACGGCCAAATGATCATGTAATATCTTGTTGATGCTAGTCATACTAATGCCCAAAGATGCCTCAATCTCACGGTATGTCACATTACGATCTTGTTTAATCAGTTCACGCACAGCATCGATGTTTTCAGGCACAACGACAGATTTTGGACGGCCTTCACGGATTTCGTCCTGGAGTGAACATCCGCCACGTTTGAATTCATTATACAGTGCTGTAGGATGGAGCTTCATCGCTATATAATGTATTAAGTTCATTGATGCACTCTTGTCGTGATAATCCACGTCGAAAGTTATGAAAAATAATTTCACGAAAGTGTTCACGGGTCAATTCCATTTTTTACTAGGGAATGCACTTTTCAATTAACTGCAAACAACACTAATCGCACTCAAATGACAAAATGTTGTGGTTGAGGTTGTGTTCAACAATGTAAAGTTTACACCGGAAATGTCAGCTGACGCCTGGAAACAGTCAGTGTTGCCAAGGCCAGAAATATAAATAGCAACCCTCGTAGATAATGAAGAATTAAACATTTTCAATTAAACTTGATAATATATCGGCGATCATTGGATGCCTTCAGCAATTAACGTTAAAATAACAGGCAATCTTTTTCAATCAATTTTTACGTAGATATTTAAAAACATCTAGCAATATTCAATTAAAATAAAGTTGTTTAGCAACTTAAATGCACGAATTTAATATTTCTAAGCGACGCCAACGCTGGAAAAATTACATGCATAAAAAATACTACCAAAACCTAATTTTCTGTATTTTTGCACAAATAAAGAATAATGCAGATGGGGAATGAGTCGACTGAATCATTCGGTATATTGTAGCAATTTTACATCTTCTGAGATCTCACAGGGTTTCATAATGTTTGCATTATAAAGAATAAAGATCAATAAACACTAAACAGGGATAGAAAAGAACAAATTTTTCAAATCTTTTTTTTTAAATTAAAATTATAATTTGTTAAGGAATATTCTTTGATTATCTTAGTCTTAATTAATTACCACAAATTTAAGAGCTGACTAAATTGCCCCTAAATATACCATGGGATGTATTAATAACGCCTGTCGTTGCATCAAAACAATTTTAAAGGATCAAACATCCCTTCTTCAACGGGTCATCTTCAAAATTTAAAAACGACCAAATTAAGTTTAAATGTTAGACTGGATGTTCTAATAATGCCTGTAATGTGTGTTGCTGCATCAAAACAATTCTAGGACGTTGACAAGCCTCTCCAAAGGGGCAGATTCAAAATTAAAAAATTACCAAATTGCACCTAAATGCAAAATACGTATTGATGCCTTAATAACGTTTACGATGCCGTTCTGTCCATCAAAGGAACTTTAAAGGGTAGAACACCTTTCAAAGGAGCAGCTTGCGTAACGATAAAGTATGAAACTGACAAGATTACATTCAAATGTAAAAAGAAATAATCTTAAACCTGCCCATTTAGAATGCACTTCGGGCATTTTCTAAATTTCGAAACTACATCTTTCAAGAAGTTTCACCCTCTAAGATTGCTTTGATACAACAACAGACAGTTTGTCTCAGAACTAACGTACCCAAACAATTAGAATCGCTGTTCAAGAAGGACAAGATTGCGTGTGTCGAAGGTTACTTTGACTAAATCTCTTCTACCCCTCCGGATAGGCTGGTCAGAGTATCTCCGACAGATGCCACACTAAAATTCTTGCGTGCTGGTTACGTGAAAAGAATCGAAGCGGCTTTCTCAATATTCTAAAGATGCTCATTGGACCACTAACAAGAAAATCCGAGAGAAGACGTAAACACCCGTCCGTCAGTCACTCTTCTTTATCCGCTTGTCTCATGAGACACCAGATCCCCTACAATTTCCAAAGAAATCAGCCACCAAACCTTCTTTCTCTCCGCTGACGTCACATTTTTGTTTCAGGTACAAATATACCATCAGAAAACCAGAAACCAGAATACACGACGTGTAGACCGTAGCACGAGTCGGCTCGTTCTCCTTGTGCCAAAAGCGGTGAG
>VTPC01090146.1:248446-289249 GCA_011009095.1 Ignelater luminosus
CTCAAATTGAATTGTTAAATATAGTGAAGAGGAATAAAAATGAGAAAAAATATGTAGTAGATGAAACTATAAAAAGTTACGGACATGAAGTAGCTGGCATACCCCTGTCATCAATGCAAATTCAATGCTAAAGACCTTCAATTCGAGACAATACTGGCATAAACATATTAGAAAGGAAGGACATGACGTCAGGTCGTTCTAGATATATCAAATGATAGTTCACAGCATATAACTCCGGATATTTGGAAAAACTGTGTTCGACACACCAATACTATTATCAAAGACTGGTACAACAAGGTGTGCTTGGAAGAAGTAGAGCCATTAATAATTCAATTGAATGACGAAGATTGGAAAAGTGATGCGGATTTTAGAGACAGTGATAGTAATGAATAAATAATACAATGGTCGACGTAGTTGTTGCCTGACGTTCTTATATTATAGGACGGATGCTGAATCTTCCTTATTCTTTTCCTTTGTTTGCTGTTCAGCACTGCATTTTGTTGCTTATTTTGCTACTTTCATTAATTTTACTTCATCAGTTCCATTCATTAATTCTGCTTATAATCTCAATGGATAAAAATAAAGTTTGTAAAAGTAATATTTAACTTAAATTTAATTTTTTTAGTGCCAATGAGGATAAAAATACAATATACAGTGCGCGAGAAAAGCCTGGAATAAAATCATTATATATCATCTTATAGAAATTCTATAGATGGCGTTGCTCAAGTTCCGGATATAACGTCATCACTGATTCTTTTTAAATAGCAACAGTATGTTTTTTGATGGAATCTTGTAGATCAGCTCTTCCCGATTGCGGCAATATAACATACTTATACCTTTATGTTACAAATAAAGACTAGAAAAATTATTAAAGTATTTATTATGATGAAAATTCTAGGTTATACCTTTCCAGATTGTTGTTGTAAAAAACACTGCCGGGCACAAAACGTAATTTATTAAATTTCTTAAGAATCAATAAAGTAACTCTTTAAAAAGAAATTCAAAAACTTACAAAAAGTAAAGTATTGCTTGTTTTATCAATTTTGTTTTTAATCGGAAACAATTTAAATGAGTACCAAAATACTTTTCCCATTCGTTTGTTTTTTTTTAATACTTACTAGAAGATTATTTAGGTAAAAGCATAAACAAAAACTAAAATTTGTTCATTATGAAATAAGAATACTGTAGGACAGACACCTTGGAACGTTCACTTTGTGTTTCCGTTACATGTGCTGCATTTAATCGGTGCTGTCGGTGTATTTTTGTATCTTTTTGTAGATTTTTCTTGTTGAAAAAGTTCTTGTAATACTTGTAAGCTCACACTGAGAGATTGATTATTGTTTTAGCTTTATTAATTTTGAAATCAATTTAGGTTTGACGAACTTTTCCATTTTATTTATTTTAGCAAGCGGGACACAGGGTATAATTCTTCAAACATTTAACTTTTATTATTGCAGTATGTAATTTGTATTTTTAGTTAATTGTAATTCATTATAGGTCTGGTTAGGAATTTGATGAGGGTTGGATTTTTCTTATCACGATTCAGTAATTGTAATTTAGATTCCACCTTTAGTTATTATTGGTAATTTTCAACTTTTCCACGTTTTGTATATGATATTCGACTAAGTGGCCAGGTATAATTTGGTAGATGTTAGTTCTTACTTATTCATTTTTTAAAGGCAGCTCATGTGTGGCTGATCTTGTTTTTGGTTTAGCCAAAATGAATTGAAGTTAGGATTTCTAAACCAGCTTATTTGTAAAACTTATTTGGTTTCATTTTCTTTATTTAATTGTAATTTACAATGATGTCCTCGTGGAAGGTGAGATCTTACCGATTGTTACTTTAATGCTGCTACTTGATCATGTGTCATTTCATCTGTAAGTCTCCTGTTGATTATTTAAATATTTAATTTTCGAGATCCGGGATTTCCGTTGAAGGGAGTTCGGTTCGGAGGTGATACATCTGTGCAGGCAAGACTTAGTAGAGCGGAAGTTTTCTTCCAGGCAATTACGCTGTTGGTAATTGCGACAAGGGTGCATCAATTTTCTGAGTTTGTGACAAGCCTCACATCTAGCGGGGGTAAGTGGGTTTTGTTTTATGAAGATTTCATTTGCACAGTAGGAAGATAATTTTAGTCGTTGTGAAGTGTAATGTTATTCAACCTCGTGAATTCCTTTCTACTCCCGATCAACTTATCTGACTTGGATTTTTATCTTCGTTCCAAGTGGAATCGCTGGTCGATCCGTGATGCCTGAAAATATGGCGTACTTCTAATCAGCTAGTTACACTTTATCAACACGACCTAATCTTTGAATTTCTATAAATGTAAATTGATTATATTTTTCATCTTTTTTGTGTAATTTATCTTAATTCACTTAAATGTTTTCCGACGTCTGCTTTTTCTTAGATTTAACAAACGGTCTCGAAAAAAGAACATTTAAAATCATAATATTTAATCATTAGTTGTTGGTTTCAATTAACCATAACAGAATTAGAAAATAAAAATAAACTAACGAGTAAGAAGCTCGCGTTAAGAGGGTTTGCTTTTTCGTATAGTTTGCTTCAGATTTTTTTCCGTCCCTAATAACAGCGCTGTAAATTTGGGGTACAGGATTTCGTGGTAAGTTTGGATGAAGATGGATATTATTTAATAAAAAAGGCAGAATTGAATCTTTCTGATCACTTAAAGCAAATTGAATCTTTCAAGACTTTTAAGATTATAGAATTGGCTAATTGAAAAATGCCTCTATAAAATATAAAAAATACAAAATCAAAGTGCCAATCTTTCTTTGGCAATCCTATGTAATAATTTCCTTAATGCATTTATAATAGATAAATACACATAATGAGAGTGCGCATTTCTAAATTTTTAGAAAACAGGTTCGCTGGCCGGGTATTGCCTGCCCAGTTAGCTTTTAAGCAACGTGCCGTAGGTCTAATTTTTAAATTTGGTTGCTGCATCTTTCTGCAGGTATGTTTGAATCAACATCATCTATTAGCATACTTGTATTCAATGTCTTTCAATGAACTAACGTAAATCCCGCATTTGTAGATTTTGCGACCAAACAATTCTGACAATCACAATACGAGGACGGTTCAGTAAGTACCCGTGTTTGACGACAGAAGGCGTTCCTGAGGGAAGTTGGTGTTATCATCGTGTGCTGCCATCTATCAAACGACGGTATAACAAATTGCAGACTGATTGATAGATTAGTTTGGATTTGACAGCCATTTGAGTAAGACGTGTTTCGTGATTTTAGCTAAGATGGAAAAAGAGCAGTATCGTTCGGTAATTCGCTTTCTGTTTTTGGATGGGAAAAATGCGAGGAGATAAAAGCAAAGTTGGATGCTGTTTATGGGGACACTTCGCCATCTATGACCAGAGTTAGATATTGGTTCAACGAATTTAAACGTGGACGAACATCCGTTTTTGATTAGGAGCGACCAGGACGCCCGGCAGACGTGGTTACCGAGGAAATCATTCAAAAAGTCCACGACATGATTCTCGCTGATCGACGAACAAAAGTGCGTGAAGTAGCAGAGGCCGTAGGTGTGTCGACCGGAACGGCAATTAATGTTTTACATGATAAGTTGGCGATGAAAAAATTGTCGGCGCGATGGGTGCCGCGATTGCTAACGGTGGACAACAAGCGGATGCGGCTGTTAACTTCGAAGCAGTGTTTGGAGCAATTTAAGCGAAATCCGAAGGAGTTTTTGCGTCGAGTTGTCACCGTTGATGAAACCTTGATTCATCGTTACACACCAGAAACTAAGCAACAATCAAAACAATGGATTTCTCCTGGTGAATCTGCTCCAAAGAAGGCGAAGATGGTTCCATCGGCCGGAAAGGTCATGGCGACGATTTTTTGGGATGCGAACGACGTCATCCTCATGGATTTTTTAGAAAAAGGAAGAACGATCACTGGACAATACTACAGTGAGTTATTAGACAGCTTCGACAAAAAATTGAAGGAGACACGGCCGCATTTGGCGAAAAAGAAGGTGCTGTTTCACCACGATAACGCACCAGCACATTCATCCGGAGTTGTCGCCGCCAAACTGCATGAATTGCGTTATGAATTGCTGCCGCACCCCCCGTATTCACCCGATCTGGCTCCCTGCGACTTTTTCTTGTCTCCTAACATGAAGAAATGGCTCGCGGAAAAAAAATTTAGCTCAAACGAGGAAGTCATCGCCGAGATAGAGGCGTATTTTAGAGAGTTCGACAAATCCTATTTTTTGGAGGGGTTAAAAAAATGGCAGGAACGTTGGGAGAAGTGTATATTTCTAAAAGGAGACTATGTTGAAAAATAAAAAATAAATTTTTGAGAAAAATTGTCTTCATTTCTAACACGGGTACTTATTGAACCGCCTTCGTACAATTATAACCATAACAGCAATTAAGATTATTACCGCCATCACAAGTATTAAAACTAATCCAACAATCTCAATTTAAATTACGTTGTACCTACCGTAAATGGAACCGGCGCACAGTGGGGCCAAATTCCAAAAAGCTGGCCAAAACTCGAGAAATGAAGTTACTATCTAGGAAATTTTAAACATACAGTTTGGTAGATAAATGTTCTAAAAGACAGATTCCATAGTTGGAAAAGGACATCCGCTTATGTCTACCTACCTGAGACATTATAAAATGGACGCTCGAGAGCATAACGTCTGAAGCGAACAAAAGGAGAAAAATAACGCTTCCTTTAATCATTTACCAAGTTGTGTATCGTTAATCGATTTTAACGTTGTAAAATGGACTTACATCATGATGGTGAGTAGAAGAAGATTTATGTGTGTTGCAAACATAATATACAAAATATGAAATTTAATTATTTAATAAATAATTTTAAGAAAATTAAAAAAATTAACTCAGAGTTCCGCCACGAAACTTACAGAAATTGTAGCCTGTACTATTTTCTAGTAAAGAAGAAAAAAGTAGCTGCCAAGAGGTGCCAACTAGCATTTTGTGCATGTTTTGCAACAACAAACGGGCGGGCCATATTTGATCCGCTATATTGTTTTTGTTATTTTTAGTTTCATATTTGTAATCAGCGATCTCAAAAACTCCTATAAACAAAATTTCATAAACATTTCACACATTTTATACTTTTTGTCCGCCATATTGGAGCCGCCATTTAGTTTTCAGAGTTTTCAACTTCAGACTTGTAACCAGCAACCTCAAAAACCTTTAGATATCAGTTTTCTTGGGAATCGAACAAGGTCTTCGTATTTTGGCCAGCTTTTTGTGATTTAGCCCCACTGTGCGGCGTAGTGACTTTACAACTATATTGGAACTCTACAATTCCAGGAGTACGCCATCAACAGCGTTCTAAAAGTTCAAAAACCGGATCTCGCAACACCAAAAAATACAGGTGGGATCTTTCTTTATTTCCAATTTTGTCACCAAGGGTTAAATACTGTTGCTATCCATTTCAGAAGCTCTGCTTATTAAATAAAACAGATTTATGCATCATATTTATCATTTTCTTATTAACGTTTAACTAAAGAAACCCCTCTAAGCCTGAAAATGTTTCTTTTACATTTTTTTATAAAAATTATCGACATTATCGAAGTTGATTTGAAGACTGGTATTGTCAAATTCTTCAACACAAATGTCAGGATTCTCAGCGGTAGGTAGTTCGTCGAAAGGACTCCTCGATAACGCGCCAGGGACAATGTTGAATTTACCTTTCCCATGTACTAAATTAAAGTTAAGTTGTTGCAGTCTAACACTCCAATAAGCTAACTTGCCGGAAGGATCTCTCATTCTGTAGAGCCATAGAAGGGAATGATGGTTAGTGATCACAGTAAAATTCGCTCCTTCAATGTAGCCCCTAAACTTTTCGACACCAAAAATCAACGCTAAGCACTCTTTTTCAGTCGCGCTGTAGTTTCTCTTAGCGCGACTGGCGAAAGCAATTACTTTTTCGACACCATTTTGTTCTTAGGTGAAGACACAACCAAAACCAACTTCAGACGCATCACGTCATTGCAACATAAAAGAAAGCCAAAAATCTGGCGTAGCTAAAACAGGAGCTGAAACCAAAGCTTGCTTGATATTTAAAATAAATCTTTCCACCCCTCATTTTGCCCTTAATTAAATAATTAATTAGAGCCATTAATGACGAAAATTGAAGAATAAAGCTCCTGTACCAACTTCACATACCCAAAAAACGTTTAACCTCAGTCGTGGTTTGGGGAGGTGGATAAATTATCATTGCTAAGATTTTATCTGGATTAGTAGCAAGACCGGAAGTACCATCTATGCAACAGCCTACTATTTAAGTGAAGGTTTAAGAAATTCACATTTCTTCAAATTTATTGTTAAATTGGCTTCTACTAGACGTCTTCTAACCTCGCGCACAAGATTCATGTGATTTTGGACTGATTAAAATAATGTCGTCTAAATAACAAAAAACGTATGGCCCAAACTCAGGACCAAATATAGCGTCCATGAGCCTTTGCTGGGTTTGGGCCACAAACGCTGTCGTTTCTTTGGATTCGTCAGACAAAGGAATTTGCCAAAAGGCATTTTTCAAATCAATTGAAGAAATGAAACGAGCATCACGCAACATACTAAGAATTCTATCTACTACTCTTGGCAAAAATACAAATCTTTCTTTGTGACAGAATTTTGACTACGGTCGTCAAGGCAAAACCTATACTGAATCCCGAAAACCCTCATTCACCAATAACTAACTGATTTATAAGACGCTTTTAATTGTATCGGTCGTTGTACTGGTGCTATTTAATTCCGTACCAATTATTGTTCCAAAAAGCAATCACAATGTTAAAGAGAAGTTTGGCTACTTATATTGTGCTTGCATTTGCGACAGATAATTCAATGAACTCAAGATGAGAGGATTATAATAGTGCAAACTTAAAATGCGGAAATTCCGCGTTAAATGTTTGAAGACATGCGAATCAACAAAAATCCGATTATTTTAGAATGTGTGGCACTGTATAGATAATCAAGATGTCTCAAAAGATATTTATATGACCAGAAAACTTGCCAAAACGATTTAAAAAAAAATTGAAAGTGAACCAGACTCACTGTAATATTGTTTATTATAAAATTACACTGATTAACAAATTGAAACTTTTTTCCTGGTTCCTAGTTACAAATAGGTGATCTTAAATCACTTTCTCATGCTAAACATTATTTTGTTTCAGAATAAAACGCTAAAGTAATTAGTTGCATTTTACATTACAAAATGTACATAAAACCCATTCAAATATTCTATTTGACAGTTTTCCTTTGTGTAATGATGCATTAGGGTCTTCTCTAATCAGTAACCAACAGTAATCACCCAACATGTTCGAATTCCATCTTCCCTGGTACCGGTTTTCCAACGTTGAAAGGTCTTGATGGAAACGCTCCCCATGCTCATCACTGTCAACATTTCGTCGACGAGATTTTTGAAATTTTCCGCTTTGTTGTTGCCCAAAAAGCCCTTTACGACAGATTTGAAACAATGCCGCGCCACCTTTTCTTTTCCTTGTAGAACCGCATCAAAACCGCTGTCATTCATTAATTGCCGAATTTGGGAACCCACAAATATGCCCTCCTTTATTTTAGCTTTGCTGATTTTTGGAAATTTTTCTTTTATGTACTGAAAACCTCTTCGCCCCGGTCCATACCTTTTACAAAATTCTTTATCAGCCCTAACTTTATATGCAAAGGGAGCATATAGATGTTGTTTCTATCCATAAGGCTTTCATGTAAAATATTTTTTTCTCCCACAACTGTCTGTCTACTTGGCCAACTTTTCACAATATAATGCTGCGATTTAGCATGACTGTCTCGCCCGCACAAAACGCAACTGTATTTTGTAAATCCCAGTTGCATTCCTAATAACAAAGCTATAACTTTCAAATCTCCACAGATTCTCCATTCTTATCGTTTATAGTCTAAGCTCGTTAAAAGGCATTTCATAGTTTCATAAGATTCCTTTAGATGAACTGAATATGCAATGGAACTGAAGGCCATATTGTGCAATAGAACTGCTTTCAAGCTAAATTTAGATGCATCAATGAACAGTCGCCATTCTTCTGGTTTGTGTTTATGCCCAAGGGTTTCCATCAAACCGTCAACATCACTGCAGTAGGTAAGATTGTCATCCATAGAATAAAATTCAGAAAACTTCTTTTCGCGGTTAAGGAAATGACTACTTTTGGTACTGTTTTCCAATAAATTCCAACATTTCAATCGGGAGCCAAGCAACTCGGTTTTGCTTTCGCTTAAGTTCAAATCACGAACTAAATCGTTTAGTTGCGCCTGTGTGATCAAATGTGGCTCAGTGGGATCTGGAAGAATAAACTGTGGATCATTGCTAGAAACAATGTCGACATTTTCTTCACCCGATCCTTCAAATGTTTCTGGTATTATAGAAACTGGAAGATTAGTACAATGGGCAACGGGATCGTCGATGTTAAATTAGAATATACAACAGATTTTTTATGTTTTGCAGAAAAGCATGCTATTTTTGTGATGCAGAACTAACAATTGGTTAGATGATCCTTTTGTTCCCTCCATATCATAGGTACTGCGAAGGGCATATACATACACGGGAACCTTTTATCCACTGTCAAAGGCGATTTGTACAAGAAACACAACAACTATGTGGTGTCCATTGCTTATCTTGATCTCCAGCTTGACATCCAAAGTACAGACGATAAGCTCACCTTATTAGCGCAGTAAAACATCGTTTTTGGTGTTTAGCAGTAAATTCTCTACAAACGTAACAAAAACTGTCCGGATCGTTCGCACATTTATGGGACATGATTAATGTTTCTGTAGTTATCACTCAAAACACAAGAAATTTTCTTTGTTAAGCAGTGATAATGCAACTTTATAAAACTTCACTCGTTCCACAAAACAGTACCAACACTGAACAGGGTCATACATAAGTGAGCGACATACCTGTTGATGACATGTTAATAGCTTTCTAATAAAGGGTTTTCCAATAAGAGGTGTTATTTTGAATAGCCCGCTATTTCGGTAGATGTCACTTTTGAAGCTATCATTTTTTGACATTTGACAAGTAGAAACTACGCCATTAATAAATATGGAACGATACACGCTTCAACAACGCATTGAAATTATTAAGATTCACTATAAGAATGGTGAAAATTTGGCAGAGACGGTTCGTAAAACTCGAACATTTTTGGGTCACCGTGAAGCACCTTGTCGGACCGCAATACAGAAATTGGTGAAAAAATTCGAGCTCTTGGGACAAGTTAGTGATGTGAAGAATAAAACCCGTGCACGTCGCTCAAGAACAGCCGAGAATATTGCTGTTGTAGCCGAAAGTGTTAAAGAAAACCCAGGTTTGTCCATTCCTCGTCGTTCTTTGGAATTAGCCATTCCACAAACGTCATTACACCGTATTTTGCATAAAGATTTGGGTCTTAAGGCTTATAAAGTCCAGTTAACACAAGAACTCAAGCCGGCCGATCATCAACAACGTCGTGTCTTTGCTGATTGGGTCGTTGAAATGCATGAAAATGATCCAGAATTCCATCGAAAAATCATCTTGAGTGATGAGGCCCATTTCCACCTCGGTGGCTTCGTCAACAAGCAAAATTGTCGGATCTGGGGCTCAGAAAATCCAAGAGTTATTGTTGAAAAGTCTCTCTATCCTCAACGTGTGACTGTTTGGTGCGGTTTATGGTCCGGCGGAGTCATTGGACCTTACTTTTTCGAAAATGAGGCTGGAGCAACAGTTACGGTGACTGGATTGCGCTATCGAGAGATGATTAACGATTTTTTATGGCCGGAATTGGATGGTATTGATCTGGACAACGTTTACTTTCAACAAGACGGCGCTACGTGCCACACAAGCAACGAAACCATTGATCTTTTACGGAAAAAGTTTCCGGACCGTGTTATCTCTCGAAGAGGTGATCACAATTGGCCACCGAGATCTTGTGATTTAACACCTTGCGACTTCTTTCTTTGGGGCCACGTGAAAGAGAAGGTCTACGCCAACAGCCCAGCGTCGATTCAAGACCTCAAAGATGGAATTCGTGAGGCTATCGAGGACATAGGGCAGCCACTTTGCGATTTGGTTATGGAAAATTTCATGAAAAGGATATTGTCCTGTAAGCGTGGTCGTGGTGGTCATTTGCCTGATGTTATTTTCCACTATTAACGGCATACCTTCCTCTTTATAATGAAATAAACATCCGATCATTTATATTAAAAAATGGCACTTTTCTTTGAATATCAAAATAACACCTCTTATTGGAAAACCCTTTATATGCGGAATGCAATTATCTCATATCCAAAACTTCTTATCGCTAATACATAATTACCTAATGTAATTATGACTACACTGTCCACTGGAACTTCAAATGCATATATTTCAAAAATTACAAGTGATAAAAAAAATCTGAAAGCAGATTTTAATTCAGAATGAAAAATCACATTAAGGATTACCTAGTTTTGTTAAAGAAACAAAAACTCTATTAATCAGCGTTATTTATAGTCGTTATTATCTACAAACTGAAAATCTAAAGAAACAATTTCCAGTCATCCTTTTTTCATTTAAACATTTTTTATGAGAATTTAATAACGTTAGCCAAACAGTCTCCAAGTATAAAACCTGCCCCTCACGTCAGAACATATTAGGAAGAAAATGAAAAAAACGAGTAAAATCTATTAAAATATTTATAGAAAGGCCCAACTTAATTATATTATCTGATGATAACTTACGTCATGGTAGTCACTTATGAAACTACAAAGTTTGCCGTTCCTATATAGAAATTAATATTAAAAAAAAAATTAATTATAAACCAAAAATATTTTCAAAAGAGCAAAAAAGTTTGGAAGCGCGCTTTTCATGCAAATAAGCGTAAACATAAATAAACATCTCCAATTTTAATTAATCTTGCCAACTTATTTGACATTTACCAAACATTTTCTTAACTTTTCAAATTTAGAATAAAAAATAATTTCGGTCACTTTTGCTATCCATTACATCTTGATTTATCTTTACAAAATAAGGCAACAACACATTAAACAATGACATTTAAATCAAAATCATGTGCGCAACAGTTTGAATTGCGTTGACGCTACAGGTAGGCACAAAAAGCGTCGCGGCGCTATATGAATGAGACGATCAGTAGTCTGAAAACCACCCTCGATAAAACACACACACACCAGACGTTTATTAACTAGATACGCTGTTTTACGATAACATCGTTTTCCAGCTGGTGAAGTTCTCTTCTCGTATAAAACTTTCCTAGAGTTGTTCTAAAGGAAAATTGGCCATTTACGAAGAAAAACGGTTTTTTCTTATAGAAATAAAAAACTTTGAAACTAGTTACTACGTTGTTAAAAAAGAGTGTAACAATTTAATAAAAAGTGGGAGATGAATTTTACAAATTTTTCCAACGTAACAAACTTTGTAAATAATAATCTCTCCATAAATGAACTAACTGGGGTGGAACTGTTTCAACTGTATTATACTCCAATTCTAGTTTATTTGGGTACTATCGGTAACGGCTTATCGGTTTTCGTGTTTTTTCGAACCAAACTAAGAAAACTTTCTTCTAGTTATTATTTAGCAGCGTTAGCAATTAGCGATAGTTTGTTTCTATTTTCTTTATTCGTCGTTTGGCTTAATATGGTAGACGTGGATTTATTTAATCAACAAGGAATGTGTCAAATTATGATTTATATAACGGGCGTTTGTAGTTTTTTAAGTGTATGGTTAGTATTGGCATTTACTGTTGAACGTTTCGTTGCCGTACGTTATCCTTTGCTTCGCCAATCGGTATGCACAGTGTCCAGAGCTAAAATAGTAATTTTAATTCTTGCCGTATTAGCGATGTTGTTGTTTTCACCTTTACTAGTTTTCGCACGCGTGCAATACGATCAACACCGAAAAATTGAATTATGCACGATTGATCCTGAATGGCAGCGTTATGCTAACGTCTTTAACGTCGTCGATACGGTGTTAACATTTATAATACCTGTGATTGTTATAGGAATATTAAACACGTGCATAAGTCGGACAATATGGAAATTAGCGAGTGTAAGACGTAAACTAACCTACAGGGGACCACCCCCAACGAATTTGTTAAATAAACGTAAAGGATTTATAAGACATCAACGTCCAAAGTTGAAGCCAGTGTCGCAAAATAAAGTGACTAAAATGTTATTGGTAGTGTCAACAGCTTGTTTATGTTTAAATCTACCCAGTTACATAATGCGAGTCCTTACTTATTTGATAGAGGTATGTAAATAGACGTGTTGTATGTTTACATTGTCGAAGTTTACTTTAAAAGCTTAAAGTATCGGATTTATTAGAAAATAAAAAAGTTTGTAACGACGAACACGAGTTCTTTCAGTTTAAGAAGATTTAAAGAAGTTTTATGTTTCAGGTGTAAAAACATGTTTTCGTTAATGGATTTATGAATTATAACTTACTCAAGTCTCTCTTTCTTGAAAAAATGCAATAAAAACCTAACGTATGTGAAATATTTTTAAGCAAATAATCTTTAAACTAAAATTAACTTTTGAAATTTGCTTGAGAGTTAATAAAAATAATATACAAACATCGAGAATAAATCTTTAATAAAAGTTATTAAATTTGGAAGATTTTCTTTTATATGAAAGTTTTCAAGATTGAACTTTTTGTGTTTTCAGTATTAACTGCGCTAGGAAAGAAAATTATATCAACATGGAAGATGAATAAGAAAATTTAATTTAAAAGTGTAGGTTCTAATAGAAATATTTAATATTGACCATCAGTTGAATGAAATGCAATCGATTTATTATTAAGATACCACAAGAGCAAAAATATTATTACACTCAGGTGCAAAATAATTTTTTAATTGTTTGATATTTTCATCAATGATGTTGTAATTTAAAATAATAAAATAAAATAAATAAAAGAAGACAGCATGTGGTAATTATCAGTTTTTTAATGAACAATAATTAAATTTACAGATAATGAACGTGTAGAATTAGGAAAATTCATTTTCGGAAAATAACCTTAACAGATATCGAGAAAGAAATCTTCACTTCAAAATACGTCAATACTTCGTATTGCTTCCTCTAGCTCTAACTACTGCCTGCATCCGGCGGTGCATACCCTTCCTAATGAGATCGCGAATATCATTTTGCGGAATATTCTGCCATTCTTTCTGAAGTGCCACACGAAGCTCATTTTTTTGTGTTGGTGCAACTGCACGACTTCTAAAGCGCCTCCCCAGCATGCACCAAACATGTTCTATAGCGTTTCCATCCGCGGAACAAGCTGGCCAGTTTAGGTTTTCCGACTTCCATAAGGTATGCAGTCGCTCACCTCGCTGCATGCGGTCTAGATAAAGTCATTGCCTATGAATGGAGCTGTGCGATCAGCGATTCTCCATTCATAGAGATCAATTCGGTGCAGGCTTCCATTGATATTCCTGTGCATACCATCATTAATATTTAAAGGTCGCTCAAAACTATTAAAGACTTAGTGAAATTTCTCTTAAAGATTATTGAGCGTCCTATAAATATTAATATTTTGACTTCCAATTTTACTATGTTTCTGTGCAATCTTCATAGAAAAGATTGAATTAGTGAGAAACTAAAGAACTAAAAAAAGCAAAATTGATTTCTTTTGTTTTTTGAAACTTTTAAAATTCTTGAGCGACCTCTCAAAAATTTTTAATCGAGTTCATACTTGGAGAGGACTCTTCAAATGCATCAAATTAATATTTTTTCGTGTGAGCTTTAAAAGAAAAAAAAAGTCGGAAAAATATTGCCACCCTACCTGATAGTGTCTTTTGTCGAGAAATATCAAAAATTTGATTCAGATTACAACAACGACGAAATAATCAAACAATTAAAAAAAATTGGTGGATTGTTTATTTTGCACCTGAGTGTAGATAAGGGTCGTATTTTCAATACAAATATGTTTGTCTTAGTTGGATTCGTATATTTAATTACCAAAATAATCTGTCAAAATTCGGCAATTGAAAATAAATTCTTCCTAACAGAGTTACAAAACTAAGTAATTTCGGTTTTGTAGTATGAAATAAAACTCATTGCTTTTAATACAAAGAATAATTCTTAACCAATTATATATTTTCTATTTTGTACAATGACATTCTGCCATCTTTCTTGCAGCTCCATGATTCCGCGCTCATAGAACTTCTGGTCCTTATCAACAAAAAAACTGAACCAAGTGCGATTTAAGATCATCGTCATTTGTGAAAGTTTTACCATTCAAAGAATTCTGCAAACTTCGAAATAAATGGTAATCAGATGGTGCCAGATCAGGGCTGTATGGGGGATATTGTATCACTTCCCAACCAAGCTCCAATAATTTTCCACGACTTGCCAAAGATGTGTGAGGCCTTGCATTATCATGGTGGAACACTAATCCTTTCCGATTTGCCAATTCTGGTCGTTTTTCTTTGATTGCTTCGTCCAGTTATTGACAGTAAATATCTGAATTGATCGTCTGGTTCCTTGGAAGCAGCTCAAAATACACAACACCTTTGTAATCCCACCAAATTGACAGCATGATCTTTTTTTGATGCAATGTGGTTTGTGCTGATTCATTGTGCTTGAACCATGATCGTTTTCCAATGATGTTACTGTAAATGACCCATTCTTCATCACCAGTAATGATTCTTTTCAAAAAAGGGGCGATTTCATTGCGCTTAAGGTGCATATCGCAAATGTTGATTCGTTGTGTTAAGTGAATCTCTTTCAATTCATGCGGTACCCAAATATCGAGCTTCTTAACGAGTCCAAGTCAATTGTTGTGTGCGATACATTTAACTTCTCTGCAATCTCTCGAACAGTTATATGACGATCCTCTTCAATTATGACTTTGATTTGGTCATCATCAACTTCAGTAGGCTGACCAGAACGTTGCTCATCTTTGAGGGAAAAATCTCCAGAATGGAATTTTTTGAACCAATTCTGACACGTGCGCTCTGCTAAGCAATAAACACCATAAACTTAGCATATCTCTTTGTGAGCCTCAGCAGCTTTCTTTCCTTTACGGAAATAAAAAAGTAAAATATGCCGAAAATGTTCGTTTCTGCGCTCCATTTTAAAATTGACCCACAACTATTAGCTACAAAAAAAAATCATGCACCACTTCCTTCTGAAGTAACCTCAATGTGACTGATATCAAATGTCAAAAGGCAAACCGAAGTTACTTAGTTGCCAACCAATACATACATCAGTATGTTGCATTATTTGATCCCATAATTCCTCCGTCTTTGACGAATTTCAAATGCTGCCATAAGTAAAAGTCTAAATGGATTTAAGTCCGGAGACCTTGGCGGCCAACCTACACATCCATTCCTACTAATACACTTTCGGGGATAGCATGCATTTAAATATTTGGCGACCGTTGTGCATGTACCACCCCTATTGTCTAACCCTAAGAGGACATCTTCCAACAGTCTAAATACAAGACACTGCACTATCGAGACGGTGTGGTAACCCATGTGAGCCAATAAATGATCGCTTACAATTCCCATCCACACACTGATGGAAAATTCATGTTAGAAACGGGAAGTACCAAACGCATGAGGATTTTCTTCTGCTCATTCATGAAAATTGTGATAATTTGTCAGGTTACTTCTTGGCAGACATGCCTTATCTGTGAACAGAACACTGGAAAGGAAATTATTGTCTTGTTCGTTTTCATTTAATAATCATCGATAAAAAGTTATGCATTTTCCGCATCTTCAGGTTGTAATTCTTGCCCACTGCTTAAATGGTAGGGGTACAGTTTGAAGGATATGATTTTTTACATTAACTGTAACGCGTTCTTGCTTGTGCTGCATTTCGTCAAACTTCTCCATAAACTTCAAGCACATCCGTATACTCTTCAATAGAATACATCTTGACAGTAACACTAACAACACCAACTTCAATCAAATCTTGTTGTTACTATGGTTTGCGGTACAACTCGCCCTAAATTACTAATCAGAGCTACTAATTTACATTATTATAACTAAAATGCCCAGTATCGCTGTTATGTTTATATTAACTTCTTTTCTTGTTTTGAGCCCCTTGTACTCTTAAACGAATCACCCTGTATAATATAAAATGCAGTCTTATCGTGAATTATTAGCTGCAGATTTTAATTGACGCATTTTATACTGTAGGTGGTTTAACGAAGATATGGCAAATAACAACAAGCTTTGGACCTGACTTTCTTTTCCGATGAGGCCTGGTTCCACTCGTCGGGATATGTTAATTTCCAAATGATCGTAAAGTTCAAAAAATCCGCATCGATTAAAAATTGGTGTATGGATTGCTGTATCTCGCAGACGATCTATTAACGAGGCTTATTCCAACAATGTAACTATCCTGGATTATTTTGTTTTCCTCTTCGTGAAAAACAAAATTCTTAAGAATCCTATCAAACATTACCTGAATTAAGAGTCTGCTTGCTGAAGAATCTGCCCTTATTACACAGGTAATGCTCCAGAATTTGTGTTTGTAAGAAAATTGTTGCAGTGGTGTATTGTTGAAGTTTGCAATTATAAAATAAACAAGTCACACAACTAGGTTTGCCTGAAATCTAAAGATTTAATTTTACCTTAGTGCCAATTTAGACAAACGTTTTCAGATTGAAAATACTTGAAAAGTGAAAATATTTTTGCTCATGGTGGTTACAGAACGTAGGGGTTTAAAATCGAACACGGTATGCTTGTATCAATATTTTTTTGTTGTTCACTGCTTATCTCATATTCGCAGTATAACTGGTATTTGAAGATAATTAAACAAAAAATTAGAAAAGCAGCCAACTTTACACAAAATTATTTTATTATGAAAACAAAACTGCAACTGAAAGATTTTTGACAATAATCAAGACAATAAAAATTTTATCTGACATTCACGAATCTCATTCTCAAATCCTTACAGGGTGTTCAAGATTTATAGGCGGATGATAATGTCAATATTTGCGGAAATACTAGAATGACACTAAAGAAAGTTATACGAACTGTTTTAAAATTATTTTTAATTCTACAAAGGGTAGTTTACAACAATATTGCGTTATGAGGGTCTAAATCTAACTTCTTCGGTGTCATTCAATTGTTGGAAAGTTGTCCGCGATCTCTTGATTCACCCTGGTACATTAATAGCAGAAGTTTCAGGTATTCAGAAACTGTAGAATTAAGACATCTCATATTAGAAAATCTAAAAAAAGCATTATTATATGACAGGGAGTGAGATGAAACAATTTGGTATTCTACCTATACGTCAAATCATAGAGATAATTCTGCTGAATTAATAAAAGTTTGGTTTTTCTATTCAACTATTAAGCTTTTGATAAAATGCATTAGTAGACAATGATTTCAGCGTTGTGGAATTTCTAAACGTCATTCTTTTTCTGTATCAGTAAGATACGCAGATCAGCAGCATGAGTTCCTTTAAATAAAATAAAGAAGCGGGCAACATTTTAGTTGGTTTCGAGTCGGCAGTAAGAAATTAATTTCTTAGGAGAATAGTTAAGATTTACTAAGTGGTTAACTCATGTCAGGTTTTGTAATTCATAATCAAGTCAATATTATTGTTTTGTAATTTTTTTTGTGAAAAAGTACCTTATGATACTTACTGTATTTTAAATACCACTTTTAATTCATACAACTACTTAAGAAAAGAAAACTAAAAAGTGCAACTATTCTAAAGGGCTAACCAGAACTTGAATCTAAAGCTGAGATTTCTGAAAAGTTCCAGTACTAAGCAATGGTAGGCTAAGCTTTTGATTTTAGTTCTTTGTCATATCATCTTTATTTTTTCATTATAAATTACAAATTCGACAATTTGTTAGGTAAACAATATAGAACGTCAAAGTTGAAAATAATGTAATAGTACAGGATACGTATTTGAAACGACCTTCACCGATCTGCTTGAGCGATGAAAAGTATTTTTTATGAAATAAAATATGTTAAAAAATGTGTCGGTGATGGGTTGCCTTAAGAAATATGTGCAAGGCTATGTTTAATTAAAAATTCAATAATTAATTTTTTTGTCATTACTTCACCGACGTGCTTGAGCAAAAAATTAAATGCCAATCGAAAGTATAAATCCTGTAGAATATGCCAACGTTTTTTCTTTCTCTTCAGAACTATTGGGTTGCAAAGTTTAAACAGGGGAATCGAAAGTAGTACCTTCCCTGATCTGCTTGAGTAATAAATTTTATATCAAAATAAAGATAATTTTATTGCGAACATGATGATATACCAGGTGTATACCTATGAAATGAGACTTTTTTTTTCAATTTTAAACGTTTATTAACAAATAATGGTTACTAATTTAATCTTCAAAATAATAGCCATCGCTAGCGACACATTTTACCCATCTCTCAGGCAATTTGTGAATGCCGCGCCAAAACAATTGGCCGTCTTTGGCCGCAAACCAATCATCGAGCCATTTTTTGGCTTCTTCGTGAGAATTGAAGCGCTGCTCGGAAAGTGCGTGGCCCATCGATGCAAACAAATGATAATCGGAAGGCGCCAAGTCTGGTGAGTAAGCCGCATGCACCAGCGGTTCCCAATCGTACGTCTCCACCAATTCCCGGGTCGCTCTTGTTCGATGTGGTGGTGCATTGTCATCAAGAAAAATTACTTTGTGTTTCGGTGTATAGCGCTGTTCAAATCGGCCAATTGTCGTTGGTAGCGTGCACAGTCAACTGTTTCACCTGGTTTTAATAGCTCGTACCAAATCATACCATGCTGATCCCAGAAAATACACAGCATTGCCTTGCGGCCGAAGCGATTTGGTTTGGCCGTTGATTTTGGCTTGTGGCCGGGCGGACCATACGATCGTTTACGCTTGGGATTGGAGAAATACACCCATTTTTCATCACCCGTAACGATTCGATGCAAAAAAGACCGGGAGAGCAGCATTTCACAAGTGGTTTTTCGGTTCTCTTGCTGCCTTTCAGTCAGTTCATGCGGCACTCATCTTCCGACCTTTAAAATCATGCCCATGTCTTTCAAACGTTTGAAAATGGTTTTTTAGGTCACTCCCAACTGCTCTGCCATCATTTCTTGCGTTTGACCATCATCTTCATTCAACAATGCTTGCAATTCGGTGTCCTCAAACTTTTTCGGTGGCCGGCCACGTTCCTCGTTCTCCACGCTAAAATCACCACTTCGGAATTTTTCAAACCACCTGAAGCACTGTGCTCTGCTTAGAGCATGTCCACCGTAAGCTTCTATAAGCATTTGATGAGCTTGAGAAGCGTTTTTCTTCAATTGATAACAGAAAATCAACGATGTCCGCAAATCGTAGTTTGAAGGCACGAAATTCGACATTTTTAAGAGCGAAAAAAATGCGTTGTTGTATGAAACATCACAAACAATGAATTGAATATTGTTGACAGATGACAGACGAAAAAAATAAGACATTTGGGACAGTTTAAAAATACTCCTAGCGACATCTGTGGTCTAATAGCTGAAAGTCTCATTTCATAGGTATACACCTAATAAGGTTGCCTGCAAAAAACCGTTCAAGAATCCCGGTTGCTAGGATTTAAAGTTGAAAAATTTATGCGTGTAAGATGTGCGAGAGAGAGAGTCTATGCGTACTATCCAGTGCGATAGAAAAGGACGCAACATAGCAGCTGCACGCGCTATGTCTGCCGCCTGAATGAGACTGCGCATGCTCTTTGCGAGTGAAAGGCATACCATTAGGAATGGGAAGCGTCGTTTCGGAGCAACTGACAATATACTCCAAAAATATGCATTAAATATTAAATTATAAAAATGACTTTTAAATATTTATTTAAAAACATGATAGTCATATATACTTTTCATGAAAATTAAATTAATTTTATTAACAGACTAAATATAAATAAACAAACGTAAAAAAACACAATGAATAACAAATCAAAGTTTACAATACAAATACATAGTTGAGGTAATACGGTTAAGAATAATAGTCTATAGTCTTTTAATTACTGAATTAAATTTAATTTTCTTCATTATCTGAATCGTCAAATGTAAAATTATCCTCCAAAATAAAATCTTCCAATTCGGAAGATTCTTCGTCTTCTTTTTCATTGTCAATCATTTTGACTATATCATTGATTCTCAAGGGTGTTTGGTCTCCAACAAATCCTATTGGTTTTAAATATCCATCGCAAAAAAACCATAATTTTCTGGCTGCAGTTTCACACAATCAGACTCTGTTGCATTGAGCCACATCGAATTTACATAAATTGTACGTAAAATTTCTTGCTGTAGTGATATCCAGCACGGTGGTATGGTGTTTGAGTCAAAACTTTTTATTTTTTTCAAAAAATGTTCGTCTTCTTTTGCTGCGTAATTTAAAAAAAAATGCGATATCTCACCTCATTTACTTTGGTGCAATTCTTAACTCCATATATAGCTGAAGTAAACTCCTCAACGATGTCCATTTTTTCTTGGATTAAAATATCGGCTTCATCAGTTAATGATGCAAAAACTGTTTGGTATGTCTCGTTCTTAGAAAATATTTTAAAAGGTTTTTTTCCCTTTATTGTAAAAAGCTGACGTGTAATCGCAACCAGTAAATGCAAGGAAAGCGGGTAAACTTAGGCATAATTTGAATCCCAACTTTAATGCTAAATCGGTGCAATTAATGCAATCAAGTTGCTGGTTTTTTTTTCTTTGCTGAATTTGCGAGCCAAATTTGAGATTGCCCAATAAAATTATTAAAACATCAAAATCAGAGGCTTTTATTAAAATTCTTGAGCCTGGTGCCACTTTGTAAGCGTGAAAAATGATCCTCGTATCCGCCTCTTCGTGATTGCATGTGTAATCAACTTCTTCAATTTTTAATATGCGATTTTGCTGTGCTCGATAAGAATAGCATAGTTTTTCAACAGTTATAAAATTTTTTTTTGTTTTTGATTATTGTTGCCAAGTTGTCGTTCTTCCAATAATTAGCTAAAAACTGTACCAAAGCTTCTTTAAAGCGAAAATTTTAAGGCTTTTCAAAAAATCTGTAGTCCTGAAATTTTATATGGAGTATTAAACTCTTGACGACTAACGTTCAGAATCTTTAACTGACAATAACAAAAAATAATACGCTGCACGTTTTTCTACTCTGAAGCACGCTATTACTTTTACTATAATGAGTTATCGGCTCCGAAATGACGCTTTCCATTCATTAATGGTATAACTTTTACTAGCAAAGTGCATGCGCAGTCGTTTTTAGGCGGCAAACATAGCGCGTGTAGCTGCTATGTTGCATCCTTTTCTATCGCACTGGATAGTACGCATAGACTCTCTCTCTCTCTCTCGCACATCTTCACACGCATAAGTTTTTCAACTTTAAACCCTAGTAACCGGGATTCTTGAACGGTTTTTCGCAGGCAACCTTATATTATCCTGTTCGCAATAAAATTATCTTTATTTTGATATAAAATTTATTACTCAAGCAGATCAGTGAAGGTACTACTTTCGATTCACCTGTTTAAACTTGGCAACCCAATAGTTCTGAAGAGAAAAAGGTAAGCAACATAACGTTGGCATATTTTACAGGATTGATACTTTCGATTGGCATTTAATTTTTTGCTCAAGCAAGTCGGTGAAGTAATGACAAAAAAATTAATTATTGAATTTTTAATTAAACATAACCTTGAACATATTTCTTTAGGCAACCCATCACCGACATATTTTTTAACATATTTTATTTCATAAAAAATACTTTTCATCGCTCAAGCAGATCGGCGAAGGTCGTTTCAAATACGTATCTTAGACTATAAGGAGAGTAAATGGGAATTTTCTAGTCAAGGTTAATTGGCTTAAGGTTTGTTTTTTATTTCTTATTTTAAAACTGATTGTTGTATAAGCTGACCAAATCTCTACTAATCGATTTGGCCCCAACAATTCCTACTCTAACTTTAACAACAATCTTCTTTCAAAACTTAAACAAAACACAAATTAAAAAATAGCAGTAAAATTCTCAGTACCATCCTGTTCTGATAGAACAAACTAAGCTTGATGCGGCCCAGATCGGAACCTTTAAGTTGTGTCGTGATTAAGGAAGTAGGTACAATATTGTACACTTAACAATATAGTGTTATTGTAGAAATCAATTTTCACATTCCTCCCTTTCCCGTATGAATCAGTTTAAGGATTGCTCGATTCAAATAAACTTTTCACACATCTCTAGTTTTTGCAACTTTAGAGCATTTATCCAGTAACAACAATATGTGTTACATTGTTTTTAACTAGTGTTCAGTTCGGAAACTCTGTCATTTTAGCCATTAAATCTACTATATGAATTCGATCATGAATATCCTGAACACCCTGTATAAATTAAGTTTGACCATATACCTAAAGTATCATGTTTCTAGAAAGTCGGAGACATCCGAGTTACAGTTTGTTCATTGTGACGTGGAATGACCTATTCATATTATAACGAGTGATCCACAAAATTTGTGACCTCGGTTGGGCATGGAACGAATAACGTAAGGCTGCATTTTAATCATATTTTTTCAGATTTCATGTGCATTACGGTTGGACAGTGATTATCAAAAACCAATACCAGTTTTCAAAGTTACAGCAAACTTTAACTGTCACACAGATACTCTTGATATTTGTAACTTCATATTATAATAGATTATCTATCTTTCTCGTTCATAGTCAACTGAGAGCACAAATTTTGTGAATCACTCTTTACACTCGTATGTCTTTATTCTTATTATCATTTATAATAATTGAGCTATCGATATGGAACCACAAGAAGAAATCGCATGCTGTCAAGTCACAAGATCTAGGCGGCACTCTCATGTTTCTGCTGAAACCCGATTTTCAAGAAATTCCAATAAATAAAGATTTGTTGGCGTGCACGTGCACCATCTTGTTGGTAACCTTGCAGTATTTGTCCCTTCCAATATACACTAGTCTTAGATATGGCTGCGCAGACTCCAACTTCTAGGAGATGAACAAGGTTTTTTATACAGAAATGTAAATCTCCAGAATTCCCCATTCTCAAGTTTTTTCGAAAACCTCTTCATTGCAATAAAGATTTTCTAAAAACCAATGGTAAGATTTTCGCTTGTAAACGATACGGGCATAAATACCGTTTCTATCTGCCTTTCATTTCAAATTAACGTTCTACCATGAGAAACTTCAGGTGTTGGATGAAACACATAACTATGCTTTATAATTTAGTGGATTGTCAAAATATGACTTTAGTTTCCTTATTGGAATGTATTAATATAACATACCAGAGTTTCTGTCCTTCTCTTTTATGACCAACCGAAGAGAGAAACTTTTTGAATCAGGAGTTACTTTTTACAAAGTTAAAATTTTATTATACAGAGGAACAGAAAAATGCAAATCATAACTTGTATACCTTCGTACCACCTTATTCGTTTTTAATCTCAACAGCAACAACCTCTTGTTGAAGAGAGATCAAGGTTTAAATATTGCAAAAATTTACAAAGCTGAACTTAATATTTACAAAGTCACTAATTCTTTATCATTTATCATAATCATCGAAACAAAATTAAATAGAATTCTTGAGTCTCTTGGTCGGAAGGTCTTGTATGGGATGTAGATCAAAATTCTAGGCAAGTCCCAAAATAAGATCAATTTTTGCCCTTGATCTAATATTCTCCCAGGTCAATTGTCAACTGTAAAACTTTTTGTCGTTCCCAGAAGGTAATAACTTGATTAAATGATAATACTCATTCATTAAAAGTAAGACAAAATTATTACATTAAAAATGCCTGACATCTTAACATGATCTTAACGATAACAGAATTTTGTTCAAAACGTCGATTTGAATATTTATTGTCGTTTCTTTATAGAGAATCTTGGTTTTCAATCATTGCCAACGTTTTAGGTGATATTTCATTCATAGAGATGGTACAAGAAATGTGCTTCAATGCCAATTCTATTCCGCCAAGTCTTTGCAATAAGTAATTAATGAGTTGAAAGAAAATTCCAGAATTTACAGAAGCCAATGTTGGACGAAATCGCATTTTCAATAACATCCGTAATTACAACTGTCTTCATTAATCTTCATTAATTGATTGTGTCATATCTCTCGAGATACTTCATAAACTACACTCTGTATATTAAATTGTACTAAATTATCTATCATCTATCTACGTACTATTTAAATTAAGAAACGACAAACCTTATCACCAGGTTATATCGTCTGATACCTTGAGAAACATAAGAATAATGTGCTAAACAGGATTCTGTGATTTAGCATTATGTAAAAATGGGCCATCTAAAGTACAGTAAAAGAATTACTCAAGGAATTAAAGCGATTGCATAGAACGATTGACGGAAATAGCTGGAGTGCTTGCTAATGCAGAAAAAATAGGCGAGGCACAAGACAATATTGTTGAGAAGAAAATCAAAGGGTATCAAAAAAAGATAGAAGTATACAGTGCTCTCCACAAAAAAAACAAAAAACATGAAAATCGAAGTATTACTAGAATTAAAGTTTTAAATTTTGGCTCGTCAGTCTTTGCGGTACCAACAGGCTTTCTTCCCTACTTTCATGGGGTCCTGTCATCCACATAAGGCTTCAACAAAACTACTCGTTGTTCAGAATCTTCATCGTGAGAGCTTGTAATGGTAAAGATAAGGTTATTGTATCCCGATTTCTAATGGTATGCTGAAAACTAGACTGCGAGGCTGACGCCGATTTGGATATCTGCGAGTAACACGTACAGCATTACCATTGCAGTATCAGTGGATAAATAATACAAATATCAGCATATTCGCGGATCCATCGGTAATTTACAACGAACGACAAATGCACATACATTATGGCACAAAAACAATGTCCAAACAACAAAATAGCTATATTTTTTCTTCCGACGCTATACCATAATCAAGAAGAGATAAGTTTACTATCTTATCACAAATCTCTAGAGAAAGTTGTTTAGAGCTGAACACCAAGCTCACAAATAATATCAAAATTGAAAAAAAATGTCGACAGAGTTTTTTTTTTAATTTATGAAACTTCATCTATAAGGCTTTAAGTATGGTAGTAGTATTTACAAAAACAATTACAATCAGTGGTAACTAGATCCTGGCAATTCATACCTTGTTGGCAATTAGAAATAATATTAAACAAAAACAATCTTAATTCCCTTCAGGCTATAAATGAAAACCTTTTACGAATTGTTATTGAATGTGACGTCAATAAAATTGCACAACATGTTAAAAAAACAAAACAATATGTAGAAATGGAAACGCTCCAAAGTATTGTTTCGGTAGAAAACCTAAAAATGACGGAAAAATTGTTGCTTGAAATAGAACCGTAATAAACTGAAGTAGAATTTTAAGTGGGTACATAATATCTTGATACAGTGGAACTGAAAAATGCGCATCGTTTTATTTATAAATTCTTTGGTTATTTAAGTTATGTTATGCAGGAATGTTCATTGAAAAAATTATGAATGATTTCCGTTTTCATTACAGATTAGGTTTTTCAAACCAAAAATAATAACAAGAGGATTGGGAAGACTGTTGACTCAATTTACGGGGTAAATAATCTTCTTTTCCTTATTTTTATGTAAAAAATAAAAATGGAGCTTTGGTAAAGTAGCACACTTGGTGCAAAAAAATGAGTATTGTGCAATATGTATCTAATCAATAAGTGTTTTGAATTAGATTGGATCGATTTTTATTGATTAACAAATAAGGGAAAGCGAAATAAAGGGCAAAATATAAAAATCGTGGGAGGCTTCTGAAAATTTGCATACGGGTAAACAATTGCAAAGGAACTCTCCCATCATTTTTTCACGAAATTCGGTCAAATAAGTCCATTTTTCGGACATTCTTTCTAAAAATGTCAAATTTGACAGTTAATGGAGACCACATGATTACTTTTGATTAGGTCATTTTTGGTTCTGGAGCAAGCAAAACCTGATCCGGAAACAAATTTTCCATAGATCATTCAATAAATTTTTTCCCATATGGTGCAGACTTTCTGGCGGACACTATATATAAAACATAGCAGGTTGTAAATTAATTTTCAAGATTTTTTCTAATTTAACCAAAAGATAAGGACAGTAAGTCACAACCCCGTCGCTCTATTTCTAACGGTGATCGAGAAACTCTTAAATATACATCTACTGTACATACTGTACAATAGAGTTCAGAAGTGCAAACTGGTCTCCATATTTTATCTTAAGATTTAGGGACACTGTTATGATTTTTAAAAAATGGATTCGCTAAAAAAACCTTGAGCAAAATATTTCGGCATGGCTTTGGACAGCTTGTTATACGTTCCATTCGATTCAAACTTGTATAACTGTAGTAAGGACAATTAAAATATTTGCAAAAAATTCAAATAGAAATAGAGATTTAAACAAGGATCGATGACACAAAGACACACAAATTCTAAAAATACTTTCTCTATTAGACCGAAATCTCCATTATACCTCGATGATTTTTAAGTAAAGTAGTTGCACATGCTTGTTAGAGTTAATTACCGTTAGATAGCCAAATGAGCATCGAAGGTCAGCTGAACAACAATGCAAAATATTTATTAAACCGAGAGACTACGAAAGGTGGTGTGAATCTTGCAACATGCGCTAGGATTCTTATAGCTTTTACAACCCAATCCTTTGTTAGACAAAGCACACCTGCAAGCTTGTCTGTGCTATTTATACATACGAACACTAATTACACTAGAGAAAGAGTTCATATTCGTGGGCATCTCATTAGTTGTAAAGTTGACAAATGAATTCTATACGTTATACAAGTATTACAATAGAAATGGCAAGAATCTCGTCTTGATATTTTTGGGATGGAATTTAATATAAGCGTATTAATGCAGAAGAAAGAATAGTACGACGACCGAAGAAGGTTAAGAATCTAAAAAAGATCAGGGAATGTAATACAAGATATGTGGGTGGTTACCAATAAATAATAATTAATAATAAAGACGTAAAATCCGACGAAGCAATCCCAAAAGCCATTTGCTCATTTGTTTCTAAATTACATTTCTGATTACTGAAAGAAGTTGGAATGAATTCTCTGAAACGAATAATATTATACGAGTAATAAATCATGATACAATTGCATGGCATGCATAGAGAATAAAAAGGAAATTTTAATTTTCTTTTTAATGAAGTTTTTAAATGAAAAACCACATCAATAAGGATTTCGAAAAATAACAACAAAAATTACGAGTAACATCCCACCAATAATTAAACAACTTCGGTTCACTGGCAGTAATGAAGTTCTCACCTTTTAGGTCATTGACTTTAGCATCAACGAAAAACTCTTATAATCGCGTGGGGAAATCAAAAGATTATCGGAAAGACGAAGTTTTTATTTATTCTACCCTTAATCACCATTATACTTTTTGTTCAGGAGCAATTTCATTAAATTATTTTTCTGGAATTTCCCGCAGTTATAAGATTTTGCTAAAAAAAACTTTTTTCAGGAATTTTAATTATGAAAGGAAAATAACATTAAATTTAAAAAAAAAACTTATGGACACTGCCTCTAAAAAATTACAAAAAAAATCTCTTACTGTGATCAATGACGTAATGTAACGTTTTATTATAAGAGATGACAGAATTATTAATTGGGGTAACTTTTAATTTTGATACGAATCAGTGCGACTAATTAGTTTTCTTGTGCGGTATGTTGATTACACTTCTGAAAATTCAGCATACCTTCAGAATTATTGTACGATTAAAGATACCAATGACGGTAAAATTGCTCGGTTGTCAAACCACTTAAATGTGGTCGAAATATTCAAATATATAGTACTCGACGAAAGGAACTTCAATAATTGGTTTCTAATGAAGTTTATTAAACGTAAACAATGTCTTGAAATCAAGTCGGCGGTGATATTTATGCTTATTATGAAACAAATGGATCCAATTCGAGCTTCCGTGTAATAAATAACAATCTAGGGAAATCTAACTGTATACAATAAAATTACAAATGCCTGGTTTTGTTACGTTTAAATGAGACTGCATGTAGTACGTGCTTTTAATTAAAAGTAGAACTACATATTCTCGTGTTTTCTTTTCAAGTTTCAAACGAAAACCGACTATCACTGATAGGAACTTTAATTGAGTGTTTGATACATTATGTGAAAGAAGAGATCTAAACGAATGTCTGTGTTTAAAGTAATGTTTTTCAAATAAATCAAAAAAATTGCACATACTACACAGGGTGTTAGAGGTATAACCGGCCATATTGTTATGGGTGATAGAACGGTCTAAAATAAGCAAAAAATTGTTGTACAATTTGTATCTTAAATGCCACAGTTACTGAGATGAGGGACAAGAAAGAAAATTTCATTCTCATAAATAAGCAAGTAATTAGTTTTTAAAGTTCAGATTCAGCAAGCGCGTGACGTCATCAGTACTTGACTGTGGAAATTAGACATTTTCATTTTGTATATAATTTTGAGAGGTAGTGCTTAGGTTAATTTTACTTTTATGGTAGAGCTGACAGCTTTGCCAAGATTATTAATCAGGAAAATATCTTTAGTACCTACTGGATTTACTTTTTTGTTAATCGTTAGAGTAATAATTATGTAGAAAAAGATACTTCTGGCGATATGATTTGGTGATAATCGAGTGATCACACTGTTGCCACAGCAAAAACAATTGTAAATATTATAAATCTCCAGATTTAGAGGTTTGTAGCCAGCTTTGGCAACGTTGGTCGTAATTGATGATGATCCTTTCTTTCGCCATTTTGATCCATTTTGACGAAATATAGTGCCATCTTTTGTTTGACGATTTTCTCCTATTGAATCTACTTCCGATATAACAACTGAATTAAAAAATATCATTGCCAACTCTAATCCAAAAAGGTCGTGACAGCATACAGTCAATATAAAATATTAGAATTTTCTAATAAATACGTGTCGTTATCACACTTCTAATTCTCGTCTATCAAATCTATATATTATAATTCTATTTATTTTGTGTAACTCCAAAACAATTAAAATGTGAAATTACGTCACGCCAAATTCCTAAAAATCACTTAACAGCACCTTTAAATTTATTCACTACACTCTTTTGTTTATTTTTGTCCGTTCTATCATCCACAGCGATATGACTGGTTTATACCCTTGACACTCTGTACATCAACTAATTAAATTTTCTATTAGGGATTATCAGATTTGTTTCGAAGATCACAGTAAAAACGCTAGGATAGTTCTTTCTTTCTTATTCAAGATATGGAAAAATATACAGGGTGTCCTATGAAAGAATTAATTCTTTAGTAGTAATGTTTATAATATACAAAGTGTCCGAAAAGTATGGAATATCCTATATATCTCAGTAAATATGCATTTTATGGAAAAATGTTTCCTATAAAAGTTGTTTAGTGTTTAGTTTTACATTACAGGGCAATACCAAATAACTATTTTTTAAAAAAACAAAAGCGTAACGAATAATGCTTCAATTTTTTTTTAATCGAAAGGTATCCCTTTATTGTACTCATTTGATAGAGAATGTTTTTCTCTTTTCAATGATGTAAAACTTTAATACACTTGCATAAGTAAATTTTGATTAAAACGCAGACAATTGTTTGAATAACGCTTAAAAGTTTATTTATTTATCTGTTACCTTTCCAGACACGGTCTTTTAAATTTTCAATATCATCTAGTCACATTATGGTCGGTGTGATGCACTTTTGTTTGTTCAATGCGCCACAGAAATGTCAATTAATAATCGAACTGAAGCGAAAAGGCATTTGTTTAATTAATTTAAGCATTTTGATTAACGTGAGGATAACAAAGTTACAAAAATATGACTTTCTATGGATCATTTATCAGAAAAACATCGTATCAGAATTTTAATGATGCTGGGATATGAAGACAGAAGGAGAACACAGAAGGAAGTTTGCAATTTGTTTAATAACGTGCACCCCGAATATCATATTTCTCAGTTTACTGTAAGTAAAATTTTGTATAAATTTCATGAGACGGGTTCTGTCAAAGATCGTCCAAAAACGGGCAGACCTAAAGCTCGAAATAATGAACAACGTAAGAATATAATGTTGGCTGTTGTGGAAAATCCACATGTTTCTGTTCGACAAATTGCTCGTGAACATACTTTGAAGAAATCCACTGCACACGAAGTTCTAAGAAAGGAGAAGTGGCGTCCGTATAAACCTTGTATAGTTCAAGAATTATTAGAAGATGATTTAGATCAAAGATTGCAATTTTGCGAAGAAATAACACATAGGCTTCAGGAAAATGCAAATTTTCATAAAAATATCCTCTTCACTGATGAGGCAACGTTTTGTTTGAATGGTATCCTTAACAAACAAAACACGCGCTACTGGTCTTCGCTAAATCCTGGCTGGTATGTAGAAGGGCACACCCAATATCAGCAGAAAGTCAATGTCTGGGCAGGAATTATTGGAACCCAAATTTTGGGAACTTTTTTAATAGAATATAATTTAACAGCGGATGCTTATCTAGATTTTTTAAGATTTGACTTAGTTCCTGCTTTAGCTGTTCTATTTCCTAACGAACTAGATCCAGATGTACCCCATAACAGAATATGGTTGCAACAAGACGGGGCTCCTCCTCATTTCGGAAGTTTCTTGATAATACTTTCCCTTATCGATGGATAGGCAGAAGAGGTGCAGTAGAATGGCCAGCTCGCTCCCCGGATTTAAGTCCACTTGATTTTTTGCTGTGGGGCCATCTCAAAAATAAGGTTCTATGTCGATATGCCTGAAGATATTGAAACTCTAAAAGACCGTATTAGAACAGAGATTAGAGCTATCGCACCAGAAACGATTCAAAATGCAGTAAACGAATTTGAAAGACGACTTTATCATTGCCAAGCTGTAAATGGTGCACACTTTGAACACCTTCTATGAACTGTAGAGTGTAGTTATACAAAACTTTCAATTCGTAACAGATGAATATTGAAATAAACTTTCAAACAATTTTTTGCATTTTAATCAAAATTTACTTATGCAAGTGTATCAAAGTTTTACATCATTGAAAAGAGAAAAACATTCTCTATCAAATGAGTGCAATAAAGAGATAGCTTCTCATTAAAAAAAATTGAAGCATTATTCGTTGCGCTTTTGTCTTTTTAAAATTAAACTAAAGAAGAAGAAATGGCAAAGACATTTAGTATCAAAAAAAAAGATTATGAAAGATATAAAAATCAAAGGAAAAAGGTGAAAGATATACAAATCAAAGGAAAAAGGTAAAAGAAATGGTAAAAAATCTTAAGAGTATCCTGGGAAAGGACATGGAAAAAAGTTATACAGAATGCTTAAAAGCAAGAAAAAACACACGAAGCACGATGGATAAATGACAATAATGGAAAGATATTAAAACACAATAAGGAAATAGGGGAAAATGTAATAAATATTTCTGTGAAATTTTGGAAGGCAGAAAGATGATAGCTAATAGAACTTTAAATAACGCTGAAGACGAAATGGAAATAAACGATGATAATCCTGGAGGAATTACAGAAAGAGAAGTTAAGGAAGCACTAGAGACCTTAAAAAATGGAAAAGCATCAGGAGTCGACGGGATAAAAAAGGAAATCATAAGAAAATGGGAGAAGAGGGAAGGCAGTGTTAAGGAAAATACTAAATAAAATCTGGGACACCAAGACGATACCAAAGGAATGGGAAATAGCGGCGATTATTCCACTCCATAAGAAAGGGCGACAAGATGACATGTGGAAATTACAGAGGTATTTCTTTGTTATGTGTTGCAAGTAAAGTGTATGAAAGAGTGCTGGAGAAAAGGTTCAGAGATTTAATTGAGGTAACGCTAGAGGGCATTCAAGCAGGATTTAAAAGAGGAAGAAGTACCTATAAGTGAATGGATATTCACTATGATACAAATATGTAAAAAGACGATAAGAAGAAGAGGGAGATAATGAATGCGCGCAATAGATGTAGGAAAAGCCTTCGACTCGGTAAACAGAAACAAAATTAAAAAAAAAGAAAAATATCAACTGAATTGATAAACGCAGTAAGAAGTATACAATGTGTTCACATTTCGACGCTCACTATTGGGATCTCGGAAATTGTAAGAGATACGAAGTCGGTTAAATTAGAAAAGATGTGACTATTTTGGAGATCAGTTTACTTATGTTTTTGTTTTTTCAAAAAAGTTCACGGCTTACTAGATATTTGCTAAAAACAAAATTATCTTATTTTTTTTTAAATAAAAAGCATTTCCCACTTAGTGTGCCGTGGCTTTAAACATATGAAAATCAGTGATTTACATTTGTTATGTAACAATTGCTAAAACAAAACAAAAGACTCTTTTAAGATACTTTATTGAGTATTCACAGATAGCATCAAATAAGCAGGGAATGCCCCATAAAAGCGTATTTATTTAGTTTTAGCAATTTTTGCATAACAAATAAATTTCTTTGATAAAACTTCACGACTTTGTGTGTTAGATGTCATGGCACACTATGTACTTTTTTAAAAAAACAAAAGCATAAGTAAACTGATCTCCAAAATAGCCAAATTTCTTCTAATTTAACCGACTTCGTATCACTTACAATTTCCGGGATCAAAATGTGGACACGCCGTATATACTGTATAACGAGAAATGTGATAAAAACGAAGAATGGAGTCACCGAAGAATTTGAGACAAAAAAAAGGAGTAAGACAGGGCAGTATGTTGAGTCTTCTCCTATTTATTGTAGTAATGGATGGAATCTTAAAAGCAGTAAAGGAAAAAGTTAAAGGTATAGTGGTGGAGACGTGCGTTCATTAAACTTGTTTATAGAGAAACTCTTGAATGATAATAATGGATGCTTAGTGTTCTGCACTAATTTGCATTTCTTGACCACTTCGTAACTGTAACATGTTCGGTTAGAGTTTAGACACTAAAAGGGCAATGGAAATCAACCTCCAATTAACGGATAAACTTCTCATAGAAAGACTCCCCTGTTATAAGGACAAAACTGTTAATGATTGGTGGTCCTCTATGATTTACAAACAAAAATAAAACGCGTAATTTCTATACTAAAAATCATAAAAGTAGAACACAAGGGACGTTGTGGATATCGGAAACACTAGCACGACTGCCATTTGTTTTAATTTCGAGTTATGTCCGAAAATCAGGCTTTCCTTATCCATTGGGTTGATCGGCTAAACCGATGTTTATATGTTTATATTATTTAATTGCTGCCCCATTCAACGTGATTAAAGCATTAAATTCATTTAGCCCAGCGTGCTCAAACTTGTTGAGACGGTCCTGCAGAAAGCGGTATTTTTAAAAATCAACAGTAATTGTAGTCTACTCTTTTCTTTTCGCTGATATATGGATTTAAAATCAAAAATTAAAGTAAATTCCTCTTTAAAATTTTAATTATCCTTCAGAATCTTTGATGTATGATAACATGTAAATAAGAAACAATTCTATATTTTATAGTTATTATTCTATCTTAATATTAAAATTTATTCTCCTTTAGAATGAAAATAACCTCAAGAAAAATAGTTTATTTACATTTATTCTACACTTCAGTTATTTCAAAACCTCGAATATCATTAATTTAAAGTCAAAAAGCGAACACAGAATCTGAAGCACTGCATTATTCCCATTTATGCACCAATTTATTTAAAGTTAGATAAAGATAAAACTTGATCATCATTATAAAATCGTAACAGAATTCAAAATTGTTTTTAAAAATCTACAGAAAAGTTGGTGCTCGAGAAAATCTTCAGTCGGTTACGGGTTTTGTTTTTCTTTACTTTTTGAAGTCAGAGCAAATATTTTATAATAACCATCCTCTTTGGTGTTATTTTCATTTCAAAGAAGAGAAGTTTTTCCTATCAAATAAGAACATCAAAAACTCACCTTAGGCAGTCAATTAATCAAGGCCTGCTGCGTCGCATGTTTATTTTACACTTTAAGACTTTGTAGTATCGCGTAAACACAAACTGTTGATATACGTAGTGAACATCCAAAAGTCAACAACAAAGAGCAGAGAATGTACAAGAAGGATTTATTTAAATAATTGAGTTAATTACAGTTTGTGTTGATATATGGATACACGGTCTACACTTTATTAATGAAAACCCTTACTCTCTGTCCATATTTCAGTTGCCTAAAAAATCAACATTTTTAAAAGCTTCGATTTACCTATCTCTCTGTAACATCTCACTATCCATTACGTTAAATACCTCACCATAAACAAATATTTTCCTTATCTTCAATACTACACCAACAAGACGCTGCCTATTTATTTATATTTAGAATTTAATTTTCTTTAAATTAGTGAGTAAAGACTTGCTTCACAAAGCAACAAATAAATCCGCTTCTTTCAAAATCATGTCATGATAACTTCAGCGCAGAAGCTTTGCTTTGTTTGCAGCTGAATCTAGGTTTCGCGGCACTTAATGTGATGAAAAGTGCGCGGGTTTGGCGATGCCTACATAAGCGCTATTATAATGCAACTGCTGAACAAAAGCAGGAAACGACCTTGTTTGAAAAGAGTTCCAGAGAGAAAAACGAAGAGGTTTATTTCAAGCAATGGTTCATATAAAACATAAATGAGACAAACTCTATTGTGCATCCAACGCATTATAACTTGCAATTTCAAATTAAAAAATATATATTTTTCGCAGCTTGTTTGCCTATAAATTCAAAGCACAAAGTTGCATTTTTTAAATTTTTAAAAATCTTGTTCTCTGGATGTACTCAATAGTAAGCAGTAAAAATATAAAATCAGGACCTGATTTTTTGTTCTTACTGTGAATACTGTCCAACTGGCTTCTATCATTTTCAATTTGTCACTTTCAAGTCCGTAATCCATAATCCTACATATACACTTCAGCTACAAACCAAAGTAGTGTCAGATAAAATTGTGTAAGTCGGGCACTGTGTAATCTGTAACCGAACCTTGGTTTTGTGCGTGTATAAAAAAACGTTAAAACACAAGGCTGTTTAGGAGTTAATCTCTTCAGTCATTAAATAGTGAAATTTGGGTGTGGATGGGCCAAGAATCGTAAGCGAAAGACGCAGGAGACCTGATGATGGTTGGTGATGTGATAATGAATGTAAAAGACAGTTCGAGGCCAATTCGTTCTTGTTGAGTTTATGTCTGGGACAATGCAGTGTCGGGCCACTGGACGAGGCGTTCACAGGCGTTCGGCAGCAGCAATAGTACTAATCTCATTGTAAGACCTCCAGAAAAGCGCGACATGACATCGTCGTCCAACCAAGTCACTTTGACGAATCTCCGGATATTTCCGCCTCCCGTCCCAGGTGGTGACCAAAGTGGGTGGCAATGGAGCTCGCAGATCGAAGACCCTTAATATTCTGGACAGAATGGCAACCTAACTCGAGTTGTGAATGGAATGTGATAGATATGAAGCGTCAGTTCCCACAACACCAGACCGCACGCGGACGTCCTCTCGTGGTGATGTTGAGTGTCCAGTCAATAAGCTGGGAGAATAAAAAAGAACCACCCAGTTCGAATTTGAAAATACTTTTTTGCAATGAGTTCTATATGATCCCAGGATCATTCATGACTATTGAGATCTTCCCCCGCCCCCCTTCTGCCCCAAATAGCGAAATCAACTCTTTTAACCATCTCTTTCTGGAGATTTTTTTTATTTGAGAAAATGTGTGAATTTTAGCTCAAAAATGGCTTCAAAAAGGTTTTGTGGGTCGTTGATCGCGAATCCGGCATTAGTTTTTCGGAAAAGTAAACCGTGGAAAAACAGAAAATTTGGCCTAATTTCTAGAAAGTTTTCTTGTTCGTGAAAATTTTGAATTTTAACTCGAAAATGGGTCGCAGGAGGTTTTTGTGGTCGCTGATCACGAATCCGATATTAATTTTCGGGAAAAACCAACCTGGCCGTGGAAAATAGAAAAATTTTTCTCATGTTTAACCGCTAAAAGCCATTTTTGAGTTAAAATTCACACATTTTCACAAATAAAAAAAATCTCCAGAAAGGGGGTAGTTAAAAGGGTTGATTTCGCGATTTACGGCAGAAGGGGGGCGCGGGAAGGTCTCAATAGTCATGAATGACCTTGGGGTCATATAGAGCTAATTGCAAAGAAGTTTTTTCAAATTCGAGCTGAGTGTTTTTTTTTATTCTCCCAGCTTATTGACTGGACTAAAAGGCATGTGTGGATGTCTTCGTCATTGGTTGGAAACATCGTCGCGTCGTAGCAAGTCCGTGCAACGAGGAGATGGATTGCGCACAGCGTAGAACCCAGGATCAAGCAATGTCTGTTTTGTTTGCCAAAAATTGCGATAGGAGGACCAGAAGAAAACGGCGTTTTTCTTTTTAGAACCACACCACACATCGCAGAATCGATCTGGAGAGCACGAGTAGTTTGGCGGTGTGGCGGTTGCAGACGGAAGCTTCCGGTGACAGGACTGACCAGTAGGAATGGTACAGGCACTTTACCAGCATGTCTTCATTCTTTCGGATAACACCAGACTCTGGTTCTGTGCAACTTACGTCGAATTGTTGAAATGCCTCGGATTATTCGAATTCATATTGAACTTTTCGGCGGATCAAACTCATTAGATCATATCTTTCGGATTCATTCTTGCTTTTAGGTCAGTCACACATATTCTTAGTAATTACAAACCTATTAGTGGTAAATGAGGTAAAAACTACCAAAACAAACCCCTAAAAACCATATCTTGCAATTAGTTCATATCACAGCCCATTCCTGCGTTCAGTTTGGGCCTTCTTCTTAAGACAGTACACTGTCTGAATTGCTTTGTTTCTTTCGAATTCCGAATTAATAAGATTTTCAGACAAACTGATTTCTTCCCGCGCAGAGATCTAAAGATCTTAAAAGACTGTGAAACGTACTGCACAGACTAGATTAAGCAACCACTGACTGAAGGAAAGGTATATCGTGTTGCTCATAACAAACTGACAGAACATGTAATTGCCGCCGTCCCCTGATTTGTTGGTTGGTCTCTTAGCTTACACTTAAAAAAATAGAAAGAAAATGGTAAACAAGCAGCAACAAAACATATAATTCACAGCAAGCTCTTTTATTTTTCTTCGAAAAATGGAAAATGTGTAAGTCACAAAAAATATTGAGAATCGTTGGGAATCAGTTCAATGGTACCAAAATCAGGTAGACATTCATTAAAGAATTCTTCTGTACTTGATATCTTGAGATGAATAACGGCAAAACGTTAAATTTGGATATCCACAACTCTTTCCTCCATAGCCTCTCTGATATTTAAATGATACACAAAACCCATTGATCAGTTTATACTCCTTTGGTCTCAGATACAGTAAAGATGTGTTACAGCGAAAAGATTAGAAGAGTTATGTTATAAGCTGTCGGAAAACTCTGTATATAACCTATTTTAATGCTTAGCTCTCATAAATATTGCAGAACGTCAAAAATATTATTGCTTTCAAAATGAAGGGTCTGGAAGTGATTTGTATACCGATTTGAAAAACTGCATTATAGCATGTTTATCTATGTTGATGAGCTGTCACGTTTGTAAAAACATCGCGACGAGATCATTGAAGCTTGTGCAGAATACCCTTGGTATAAATATAAAGTGCACATTAAACACGAAAAAACTTCAATGTGTCAGAATAACGCCTACAAATAAATATTAAATATGAATAAATTTTTTTACTTTTTGCAAACTTTTTTGTCTATTAGAGTAGCATCTAAAATATTTGATTTATATGCTAATAATCTTTAGAAAATAATATGATTAAAAAACTATGTGTGCATTTGTTTAAAATAACCTGTACAATTAATAACTAACACTAATGATCCGAGTTTAAATATTGAATATGTAGTCCTAATTAAAAAATTTTTACTGCATAAGAAAAGCATTTTTGTATATAAAAAGGTTAACGAGTCAACTTAAATATTACAATATTCTTTTAAGAAACGAGTTCGGGTTGAAAGTTAAGGTTTTGTTCGCTGTGAATATCGAGTAACAAGGGTATTAAATTGACAAATCCAAACTTAATAAAGTAAGAGTGTTGATGCGGATCAAAGCAGGACATTTAAAAGGATTTGAGACTCGGTACAATAGATAATAACAGAGTGTCTTCTTCAAATTAATTTGCGTTCCATTCAAGCTAGATTTGTCATTTTCAAAGTTTTCGTTAAGATGGAAAATTTTAATAAATAATAACTTTGATTTCTAAACAAAAACTATAGAAAATACAAGACAAAATTTTATTAGTTTAAGTATCGAAAATCAAAGAAAATAAATGGAGTTCCACAAGTATCAAACTTAGAGCCTGTATTGTTTAACGTAAAGTGCTTTTTTTAAAAAAGCTTTTAAACATTATTTGTCGGATGTCAAATGTCAAATCAAAAATCATGAAAAATTATGTGGGGGGTGAATCAATTTCTTGTGGGAAAACAAAAGACTGCTTATGTCCAGTCTTCCCGAATGCAACCGAGTTGGTTTAAAAGCGCACCAGAAAATGCTTAATGCAGCTATAAAGCTGTTTAGGCCAACCCGAAAACCGTTTCGGTTGGATTCGACCATTCCGGCACACTAGAAGAGATAAAGAACGTCTTCGATCTCAAAAAGAATTGAGTCGCAAACATTGGCCTAACTTTGATCTCTCTGGATGAAATGAAGAATCAATTCAAAACTTGTTTAAAAGTTCTCTAAAGCAAGGACAAGAAATGTACATATATATAGCAAAATGAGATCTTTTGCTCCCATGCTAAAACCTATTAAGGCACTAATCAAAATCCTTATAGCCTTCCAGTCCAACAAAAGATCCGTTTTCAAGAGTATTTCTTTTGGTATGCCAAAGTGGTCGAGATATACAGTACGATAAATGGCAAAATGGCAAAACTGATCATATAACCTATTATTGTTCAAAACTAGCTTTTGGCACAATGAACAATTATTTATTTTTTTTACTTATTTTTTCTCGTTTGATAAAATTTGAAGTTTCTTAGATTTGATTTATCATCAGTCTATTTCCTAGCATATGTCAGTTAAGTTCGACGACAAATATCAAATATCTCAAATCGATGTAATATAGACTGGAGACGGCTGAGTTAACTCTGGAAAAACCTTCTGACTACAAATGAATTCACAACAATTTTAATTTCCTGCTGCTGAGCAAAATTTATAAATTTGGCCCTAAAGAATGTTGCAGACAATAATAAAAAATACGTTTCAATCATGATCAATCTTTTAATGAATTGGGACGGCTGCCAGATATGATTTTATTGTTTTAAGATCAAATGAAAAAAAAAAAAATTTTGCTTGCATCTATTTTGTATCTGTAATACCTCAGCTTATAGCGCAGCTTTGAAGAAAATAATACGTCCCAAAGAGATCCGTACGGCTTCGTAAAGAGAACAGTGAGATGGATTGAACGTTTGATATCCCAAAAACTTTTCGCGATTCTTTCCATAAAAGAATCAATGCAATTTTCCACTTCCCGAGAGAAGCAGTGTCTTTAAATGCTTTATAGCTCCTCTTCAGCCTAGTAAGAACGATGTAATTGATGTTGAGACGCAGCTTGCTGAAGTAACTGAAGTTGGAATAAGTAAGAGTCAGCGACGGTTGGTAAATGTTGAAGTAGATGCTGTAGGCCAGTCAATTAGAGTAGAGACGAGGATGGGCTCGGTACGTTTATTAGTTACCGAGATACGACTTTTCAAAGAGCGGCAATTTTTTTTTTCAAAAAGTGACATTTTGTCGTAGTGATGGGGAGTAGTCCTAAATCGCTGGTGGACCAACCCCAGTCGTTTGGGTTTTTTCCACCCCCAAACCATTTCTGTACTTGATAGTAAGTGCGAAATGCATTGGGGGGTGGGCGAGCAAGGTTCACTTTGGCTGTGACTGCTGACTTGATAAAGCACGTGTAGCGGAGGCTGTTTAGAGACTCGGCGTCATCTCCTCCATAGATACCCACGAGGAGCTTCTAACCAGCTGTGGCTATCGTCTCCTGGCTGGAATCTGGTTGCAAAAATATTTTCGCCAGCTCTATCAAGTGGGGAAAACGCCGCACCATTTTGTCTTCCCTGCCAGAATAGGGCAGAGGCGGTGTCACAGCCACCGAAGGCGTGAAAAAGTAAGGCGAATCCTTGTGGGTATTCAAGATCTCCAGAGGTGAATGAGGTGGTGGAAAAATGAATGCATCCAGACCCACCTCTGTTACTTTTCTGGAAGCCATTGAGCAGGACCAATAAATCCACATCCTCCCCAATCACTATGACATTTTCATAGGATGAATTCTTAGAGAGAGCAGTCCTGACGATATCTGCGTCGGCGTCTTCTGCAGACTGTTTGGTCTCAATCTCCTGTTTATTGAACTCAGTGCAGAACATTTCAATCAGACGACATTTGTTTTAGTCATTGGCAAGTACTCATTCCTTTTTATTAAATTAAAATCTTTACCTCTAAAGATGTTTTATTTCTTTTTGTCCTTTTCAAAGAAGAAAGAGGACAATATCTCTTTACTGGAATTAATTCTTTATAATTTCGTATTTTTCTATCGCCTCCAGACAATTTTGGCAATAAATCAGGGCTTGTCGAGCGATAAAGTCTAGGAAATAAAAATGCATTTAGCAAGGGTGTTTTGGTATTTGGCCATTTTTGAGAAAACTATTTGCCCACGGGCACCATCTTGCGCTTAAATTAAAGCTAATTAAATTTGCTAAAAATTCTTGCCGATAGCTTTTATTGTAGGACAAGTCTTTTTGTCAATATTTAGTTCCAAACATGACCGTAACGAAAAAAATGCCACTTTTTGGACAAAATTGCCAATCTTTGAAAAGTCGTATCTCGGTAACTAATGGACGTACAGAGCCCATCCTGGTCTCTACTCTAAAAAAGATGAATAACATTTTCGGCAGAAGGTATAGGTTAGGAGATATGATCAAAAAA
>VTPC01090146.1:289649-322750 GCA_011009095.1 Ignelater luminosus
TCAGGCTCAGAAGATCCAAATCTTGGAATGCAGCCCAATCGTAGAGACTAAAAAAAGTGTACGCTACCACAGAATCCTGTTGATGGAGTAAGTTGATAAACGGTCCGCAATCCAGATCCCGTACTCAGCGTGTTGGCAGACCGACCCGTTGGTTCAGATAACTACTCTATCTTTTCACGCGACACTGCCGTGAAGGTTTGTAACTTATCTAGGCTATTATACGTCAAAAAAGTTAATAGCAAAATTAAAATTCCTTGGCCTTCGTATTTTCTGCTGTCAACTCTCTTGTTTGACATCTTCAAATCTTTTCAGCAATTTCCTTTTGCCATAAAACTGAATGGAGATCAACCATTACGTATTATTATTCCTCCATTTCATAGATTAAAAGATTATTTGGACATCTGTGAGTGCTCGGTAATTGGATAACAAGGATAAACATCTATCTGGTTAATCGTTTGAATGCTAATCAATTCTCAATAATTAATCAATAAATCAATTAAGCCAAATAAAGCTCGTGAGGGAAAATTGTGAAATCCTATAGTTTACGAAATCTAGAACCGTACAAAAGAAACACATTACGTTTTATTTTTTTTATTTTTTTTGTAAACGACAATCAAAAATAACCAAATAGCGCAACATAAGTTTCTCTTTACAAATACACAACTAATCAAAGGTTATGGGAGTTTATCTTACAATGAAAAATTCCAAAGCATATCAGTTCTTTCCTATTCGGTATCAGCAAATTTGAAAAGTTTAGTCTTTGAAGAGCTTGACTTGCAGGATAAAATTACACGCGTCTACCTCGTCAGCTTTGTGTTACTTTGCTTTCTTGGCAAGGGATCCTTTTGGAAGATCAAAAAAAATTCTGATGGGATTATTCATATTAAAAAGTTTTGGCGTTTTCTGTTCTTCCCCTTGCAATTCTATTAAAATACATACAGAGGACGACGTCGTAGAAAATACGATTTTTATGTTTTATTTTCACATTATGAAATACAAAGGAGAAATAACAGTCTGTTAGCTTATAAATATACCAATGTTTCTCAGATTTATAAAAACACCCACTGAACTGAATTTATTTTCGGTATTGTTTTCTGACACTTCTACAAAAAAACCTTCTGTGTACAAATTCCAATAAATCTCCTTTTGTACCGAATATTTAATAATCTCTTACTTTGAAACAAAAGCTCATATTGCATGCCTTTTTAAACTCATTTTTCTTAATTAACATAAAAGTTATCTTATAAATTTACCTGACAACTTTGGCCTTTTAAAGATATCCTTCCAATATTGAAACTCCTTCAATTATTTATTTCTAAAGACTAATTTCAATTAATTTTTCTTCTAATTGTTTAAAGTAATGCTAATTAGCGTTATGAATGGAGTACTAAACTAAATTCAATATAAGGGATAAGTCTGAGAAGTTAATGAATCAACTCTTAAGCGAATTCATGAACTTCTATTTGGAAAATCTAAATCTAAATCCAATCTTCTGATGAATGCGTTTTATTTATACATACCCTGCCTTAATTGATTTTAAATAGATCTTTGTACATTGTCAAAGAGGAAACGAAAAGTGAAATTTATTGTGTAAGTGTCAAAAGTGTTTTTCGTGGCACTAAACCTAAAGTAAAAAACAGATTGTTTTTTTAAAAAACTAATAATAAATTCATTTTGCATTTCTGAAATTAAAGTTGTAAAATCGATACATTCATTAACCATACAGGGTTAGTCATGAAATTTTGTTCCATTTTACAACAAATAACGCTGAAATTGTTTAGATCTTATACACACAACAAGTAATCTATAGTCAGCTATAGTCAGCAATGGATAGGGAACGGAACACACCAAAATATATTAAAGTGTTCCAGTTAAAAAAATTTAGGTCAAGTGTTAGTCGAAAAGAATTCCAAAGAGTGCAAGCAAACATTGCATATAACTCTTCAGAATCTTTACAAATAACAATGCTTTCTTCCGATTACAGACCGTTGGGACACCCTGTATAGGAAGCCTATTACGTGGGATACTTCGTTTCTGAATAAAATGGAATTTCCCGTAACTTTCAGACAACAAAAGTTTTGTCTATAAATCTCCAGACGTCTGTAGATTCAAGCTGCTGGATTAGTATGAATTTTTCTTCAAGGTTCTTCGAGAGAAGACCAAATGTTTCTCGTATGTTAAACGCATTATGGGAAAATTAGACATATAAGAAGCTTGCAGGATCGTTCAGAAGACTCGTCGGATTAATATGAAGATATTGCACTTTACATTGTGAGCAAATGCTTAAAAAAAATACGATTGAAGGAAAAGAAAAAGAAGGATCTACAGTAAACGTATCCACGTAGTATCCAAAAGTCGGACACTTAAAGACAGAAATATTGATTCCAGGTACAAAAGGCGAGTAGACTAAGAAAAAAACAATTAAAATTAGTTAGGAACCATTCCTGGTACAAATCACGGATAAAGCGGGAATTGTGAAGCTTTCAGAAGGCACGTCGGTTTTTGTTTTTTTGCTCACTATTCATTAAGTATCCCTCTGACTCGTTCTGCTCAAGGCCAAAATTGAAGATATAAAAAGAGACTTCCCGGAGTAATCCTGGTCAGTGGAAGAAATTCTGCTACACTTTCTCATGCATTTAAAATACTATTTCTAGATTGAGAAAGTAGACGGGATTCTTAGAGGGAAAATACATCATACTTCAAAAGAAAGAGACATTTACTGGCGTAGATAATGATTTTATTTTTGTTTTTTGTTATAACTACACTGCTTAGAAATGAAATGTAAACATTCTGAAACATAATTTCTCAACAAAAATTAGTAATATCTAACAGAAATGGTCACACAGGGATTTCACTGAATTAAGTATTGAAATAAGCTGAGATCAAAATTCGTAAGGTGAGATAACATGATTTCTACAGATTGTTTTGAAGTTTTTCATCCTTTATATCAATTCAAAATATTCACTCCTTAGGTTTCAAGAATAATCTCAGAGTGAATTATGATCAGATTCTGATCCATAGATGCACGTCAGTATAAGTCGTCAGTGCATTTTTTGGGCATGGCACCAAAACGCAGCATTTTACTTAGTGTAATAAAAGGGCACTATAAAAGTTTTGCAATACAGGTTTGTTTATTCAATTCTTTCAAAGTAATTTCCACCACATTCAATACGAGGGTTGCTATTTATATTTCTGGTCTTGGCAACACTGACTGTTTCCAGGCGTCAGCTGAATTTCCAGTGTAAACTTTACATTGTTGAACATAACCTCAACCACAACATTTTGTCATTCGAGTGCGATTAGTGTTATTTGCAGTTAATTGAAAAGTGCATTCCCTAGTAAAAAATGGAATTGACCCGTGAACACTTTCGTGCAATTATTTTTCATAACTTTCAACGTGGATTATCACAAGAGTGCATCAATGAACTTAATACATATAATTCAAACGTGGCCGTTGTTCACTCCAGGACGAAATCCGTGAAGACCGTCCAAAATTTGTCGTTGTGCCTGAAAACATCGATGCTGTGCGTGAACTGATTAAACAAGATCGTCATGTGACATACCGTGAGATTGAGGCATCTTTGAGCATTAGTATGACTAGCATCAACAAGATATTACATGATCATTTGGCCGTAAAAAAAATTTGTTCCCGTTGGATCCCGCATAATCTGACCAATGCTCAAAAGAAGGCTCGCGTCGACTGGTGCATCAAAGGCTGTGTATAACATCTGCACAGGTGACGAATCATGGATCTACGCATATGACCCCGAAACAAAACAGCAATCAACTGTGTAGGTCTTTCAAGACGAGCCAAATCCAACAAAAGTTGTTCGCGGAGGAAGCACATCGAAGCAAATAGTTGCCTGTTTCTTTGGCATTACCGGTCATGTGGCAACAGTGGCGTTGGAGCAACGTAAGACGGTCAACTCTGAATGGTACACAACCATTTGTTTGCCAGAAGTCATTGGAAAAATTCAGAAAACTTCAAAGAAGAGGCGAATCATTCTTCATCATAACAATGCAAGCTCTCACACCGCTGCTCAAACAATTGCATATTTAACCAGCCAGAAGGTCGAGTTGATGGGCCATCCACCATACAACCCTCGTACCTTCTCCATTCGCCAAAACCAGTCCTTAAACCAGCTCTGCCATGTTTCATCCGGGAGTGAGGCACACTCGTCCCAAGCCCTCAAAAAGTCCTCGCCACTAGAAAACCGTTTTCCTTTCAGCTTCATTTTCACATGAGGGAGCAGTGCAAAGTCACAGGGAGCAAGGTCTGGACTGTAAGGAGGGTGCTCAAGAAGGTTCAGTTTAGTATTGGTCAAATAATCGATGCAGGCTTTGGCGCGATAAGCTGGAGCGTTGTCATGGTGGAGGTACCAGGTGTCCATTCTTGACTTTGGCCGCAGGTTTTTCATAGATTGTAGGACTTTAGGCAGGCACTGTTCAGTGTACCACTTAGTTGTGACTGTCTACAATTCCGATCGATTTGCAAAATACAGCTATCATTTTTTTCTTAACAGATCGGGATTTTCTGACAGCTACGGGTGTGTCTTCATCATCAACGACCCAAACTTTGTTTTGAGCCTTGGTCGGCACATCGTAATAGTACAGCCAAGTCTCGTCACCTGTCACGATGCTGTTCACATGCTGAGATTGTCCCTTATCAAACATTTTCGGCATCTTTCGGCACCAAGTCACACGACGAGTCATCTGCTCTTCCGTCAGACTATGCGGCACCCAGAGACAACAAAGTTTCTTTACTTGTAAATGGTCACGCAAAATCGAATGAATTGCTAGTGCATGAAGGTGTAAGGTCTCCTCTATCTGCCGGTATGTCACTCGCCAGTCTTCGTCAAGCATTTTTCTCACAGCAGTAATGTTTTCCTCTGTTACTGACGTTGGCGGCCTTCCTTCCCTCTCAGCGTCCTCCAGAGTGAAATTGCCCCTTTGGAATTCTCTGTACCACCTGAATATAGTCGTACGATGTGGACAATCATTATTCAATGCAGCTGTCATTTCTTCTAAGGACTGGTCTATGCTTGAACCACAGACAAAGTTATACCGCAAAACTGCCCTTATCTCACTACGTGACTACGATGCCATAGTCCGCACTTTACACTGTCACTGCGAATGAACAACTGAGCCCACAGACGTGTTGCTGGCGGCTGCTATGCAAGCATGGACATGTCTGAACATGCAGTAATATGCAGCCTCCTGCGTCTTTTTGTTAAGTCCCATTGCAAAACTTTTGTAGTGCCCTTTTATCTACAGAACCAGCGAAACGAGTTTTCTTTATCTTTACAGACTTCGCCGCTAGAGCTCACAGAAGATTGGACAAAATTCTATTGTCAAAATCTTTTTCTCGATCATGGAAAGAGATAACCAAGTCGAATTTGCGAATTGGTTATTACCATAGAGATAACGATATCGTACTATAAAAAAAAAAGGCCGTGACGATTGCAAAGATGATGCAAGGCCAGGACGACCGTCGACCTCCTGTGTTGATGAAAACATCGAACGGTCTCGTGTGCTTTCCGATCGCCGATTCATTGTCCGGATGGTTGCCGATGAACTAAATTTGGAAAAATTCTCTGTGCACAAGATTCTAACAAAACATTTGGGGTTGAGAAAATTGTGTGCAAAAATCGTCCCGAAGTTGCTGATGCCTGACCAAAAGCTGAGAAGGGTTAAATGCTGTACAGACTGGAAAAACTACGCTCAAAAGTCCGGTTTCCTTGAAAGGGTCATTACTGGTGACGAATCATGGTTCTACAAGTACGAGCTGAAATCACAGACCAAGGAATGGAAAGCAAAAGATGAACCACGAACGAAAAAATGTTGAAAAAGTCGATCAAAAGTCAAAGTCATGCTGCTCGTTTTTTTTGACATCCAACCGTGAATGCCTTCTACGTGAAAGTTTTCAAACGCTTGAGAGATCGTGTGCGATCAAATTTATGTGATGGTGATGGATGGTTGCTGCATCACAACAATGCGCCTGCACATTCAGTAGTAACTGTCCGCGAGTTTCTGGCCTGTAACTCGACTCACCACACTTAGCTCCATGCGATTCTTTTGTTTCTGAAATGCAAAAAGGTCATGCGGAATCGGTACTGGGACGACGTGGAGGCGATAGAACGTGAAACGACAAATCAGCTGAAAAGCCTGACTTCTAAAAGTCATGTGCCCTAAACTTTGAAAAATAAAGTTTTTATGACCTCAGTTCGCGTAGTTATTGGACAGACTACGTATGAACTGGGTTTGAACGATCTTCGATTGTCTTTTCGTTACGATATTTCAGAAAATCAAATTTTTCTTTCATCAGATAGCTTGAAGTACCAGCTACGAAAAAGCTGTTTACTGTATCCCGAAAACTGACAACTTGATTGTCACATTTTTAAAAACTGGAGAAACTCATTCGTTTTAAACCAATTGAAGGTAGCGTGATAAAATGATACTAATAGAACTTGACGCACCCAAGGAAACAAAATCGCAAAATTTGATTGGGAAGTCGTATATCGAGGCATTAGTCTTGACGTATAGAATCTAAAAATGCAAGAAAGAAAATTTGAAATCCAAGAAACGAGTAGTTTGAATTAATATATCCACCAAAGTTAATCGTTTTCACTACACAACTTCGTCGCGGACAACAAAAAATAATATTTTACCGTTTACGAGTTATAGATGAAAAACCTCGGAACAATGTAAAGAAATCACTTAATTTACATTAGGACCTTTGAATTAAAAAAAATGTTTATATGATCCAGCTACGGCATCCCTGGGGGAATAAACTAATTTCAGATGAGAAACCTCATTTAGGAATTTTGCAGTTGCACAGTGCTATTAATTCTGGATACTGAAGAGTGATTGAATAGATTCAAGTTACCTAGTTGTGGACAACTTAATGCTAAACTCACCTTTGATAGGTAAAACTAGAACAAAGACAACATGCAGGGCAAACACAAGTAATTTCGGGAAATCTCGATACGTTTCTCTCCAAAGAGAGGGCTTTGTCGGTTTTTTTTTAATGAAGGGAAAGTGAAAAGTAAAGAAGAGGAAGCTTTCGTTTACAGAAAAAAGGCTCTGCTAAATCCTTTACGAAGAATAGTTCCAGAAAACAAAAGTGGAGAAATTCATTTTAGTTTTTGTACCTCATCGGATTAAAAACTTGTTTACATTTAATAAAATAAATAAACTACATTACTTTTCAAACAATATATTTACTTACGAATTTCCACATTTACTTTCCATGTGTTACGCATGAATATTTCATTTGTTAAAAAAACATTATTTGTGTGTTAACTGATGTTTTAACTGTCCAAAATGCAAAATTCGCAAAATTATTATTGGGTTGGTTTTATTTGCATCTCTGAAAAAGCTTGTTTGGGGTTTTCGAATTGGTGAACCTTGTGTGTCTTTATTATTTGTTTAAACAAGGGGACGTTTGAATTAAAACATTTTCACTTACTCATAGTACATATTTGTTTTAATGCTGTTACATGTCGTTTATACATTTATTTGTTTTCATGTCCAAAATTCAGCTACAAAACACCCTCTCTATAAAGCAATAATCGCTTTATATAAAATTAAATGTCAATTCAGATAAAATTAGAAATCAATTAAAAATATCTTTCTAGTTTAATTGATCTTTCTTCTTCGAGTTGGATTAGGCTCTAGAATTACATCAAATGGTTTAGTAAATGATAGCAACATGTAGGTTTACCAAGTGCAATCAACGAAGCGTATAAATTCAACCGCAGAAAGCGAATGGGGATGGAAGAACCAAGAACAAGAAATTCACATGTTTAACGAGTTTAGATGTATTATATATATATATCAAAACAAATCGATTTCTGTTTGAAATTAATTCTATTGTTCTAACTAGACCTGATGGAAACGTTATTACGTTTATCACACAGAATTAAATTGTAGAAGATAGAGCTTTTCAATTTTACACGAAAAAAATGCCGACAAAAACGTTATTGATCCAAGTAGAAATTTTATTAAAAAATAAAATGAAAATTTTCACGAGTATTGCGGAAACCTTAAGAAAAGTGTATATGTGGAGTAATATTAGATTCTTGTGGTGATTTGAAGAGGAAATTCTTATGGATTGTTATTCTTTAATTTGGGGCTAAAACTTGTAATTCTGTAGAATATAATAAGAAACCGGGCAATTATATTATACTATTGCAATGGATTTGATTTTTTTGACATTCTCTAGAAGAACTTACAAATATAATAACTAATAATATTACATTTCCAAAGAAAATGTTCTATTCGGCAACTGCGATGTAAAAAAAATCTAAAACCTTTACAAGTAGAAGAGTACCGTTTTTTTTGGGAAATTAGATTACTTGGTTTATTACGTTTTAGTTTTTGTTTCGAAAACTCGAGATGAATATTGTACTGTTTTACTGCTCAATTTCTTGATCACTCCTAAGGTTGCCAACTGACTAACTTGGTGCATTCTAAATTTATCTTTATTGAAGATTCTTTCTTGTAAATTTGTTATTAAATCAAGTAATGATTTTATTTTATAGCAAGCACACTCTACACTTCTAAAGTTAATTGGTAACATTGTATGTAGATATCAAACAAATTGAAATAAATTACAACCTAAACGTTAGTTTCTAGTTATTTTCTTAAAGAAAGTTTATTAATTATTAATATAAATAATAGTTTAAGGGTCTATTTGCGTCAGTGCGTGCAGCAGCTGTTCTGGAAAACAGGCAAACCAACGGTATGGCCTTAGGTCCGTACGTTGAATTCCCACGCTTGGGGGATTAGTGTCTTTATTTAATTTGCATGTTAGATGACGACGCGTACGACCCTGCAACTTGGTTGTATTGTTAATTACATAACCTCAGAAGGTATTCAAAGTAGCGTGTTAAAATAAACTTCCGTATACACAGTCCAATAAATTTATATCAAGTTTTCAAGTTTCAAGTTGTGTACTATACAATGTGGTTTAGTTCTCAAAATATTTTTTGCATCTTTTACTAACACTGATTATTTTTTTTGCGTTATCGATTTCAAAATGTATTTAATCGGAATTTAATGTCTCCAGTATCATATATAATTCACATTCAGATCCAGAACCGTTTCAGAATCCAATTATTTTAATGAATAATTTTCCAGGAAACCTTCCATTAAATATTCAAACTCCAAGACTTCATTTAACGACGACTAATAGATCAAATTCAAACTCTTGCACTCATTGGTACTTACGATATTCCGCACGAAAAAGATGTCTATTACTGAATTACTGAAAGTTTTCTTTACATTCCCCTGACTTGCTTTGTTTTTGGATAAATTCTCCAACGCACAGTGGTCCGAAACCGTAAAAAAGCATGACAAAAGTCGAAAAATGTAAGTCAGAATTTCAGATTTAGTACAATGGAAGTTAGTGTATATGATAGAGAAAACGGAAACAGTCTACCTACCTTCTAATGTTTCGACTGTACCTTACGACAAAGTCTACCTCTTATGTGTTAAAATACAACACACGAGGTGCATCTATTGAAGACCGATATTCAATTGTGAATAATCTTTTTACATAGTTGGTCGATTGTAATTTGGTTTGTTCATGGATATTCCTCATGATGAGTAGATTAAGGACTGGTAACAAAAGTTTTGCAAAATGAAATCAGTATGTAAAAATTAAAACAAAGTATTGAAAAATAATTTCTTTATTATTTCTATATTAATTTTTAGGTTGTCGGCCGTAAACACGAGTGTTCCTTTGGACATTCTTCATTAAATTTCGGACAGTGTCATTTGTTATATTTTTACTGGCTTTTCTCCACAGAAATTTCATTTCATCTACTGTCAAAGTTGGTTTCTGCAATTGCAGTTTTTCGTTTTATAATTGCCCAGTACCTTTGGAACCTTTTGGAACGAAATTTATACTCTTAGCTTTATACCATTCAAGAGCAAATTTTGAATAATGTGCAGGCGCTAAATCCGGCCAGAAAATTGTAGAACCTATGTGATTTCTTAAAAAAGATAGAAGTCGCCGGTTTTAACATTGCTTAACGTATATTTCACCGTTAATTGTTTCTTTGGTAAATTGACAGATGGCCTGCCAAATCAATATTTTTTCGCCAAATTTCGTAAAGACAACTGTCTTTTGGGATTACTCAAGATCACAACCAGGTGCTATAGAATAATACTGTGGGCCTGGTAGCGTAGCCAAGTCCATTTTTACGCACGTCTCGTCATTCATAACGACACACACATTCTTCTTTGCTAATTTCTGTTCTTAGAGCTTCCTCGATAGTGTAATACTTTTAGAATTTTGCTTTTTCAGATCTTCTGGGTGCCTTGTTCTTTTTAAATGTTCGAATGTTGTTCAGCTTTTTAATTTTTACGACCATACATGTGAAGTACCTGCTTTTTTTTGCAATATGCCTGATGAACATTGAGGGATGATGATGAATGATGTGAACGACCCGTTTTTCTAAATTCTTATCTATTAAAACTTTAGAACGACCAGTTCTAGGTTTATCTTGCATACACCTACCTTCTTTTAACCTCAAAACTACTCTTCGAACGGTGTAGTAATTCTTGTTGCACTTCCGAGCCAACTGCTTTAAACTTATGTTAGGATCCACAGACCACTTGGCCACTAGTTCGCAGCGAATATTTTTATTTCGTTTCATTTTTATAAGCGTTTGCAATGGCAGCTACACAAAAATAACAATAAATTATTACCAGCCCAAAAGAGATGTCTAATGATTCAGCACTTTCCCTTATTGTCGAAGCAAAATTATGGAAACACCAATGCAAGGTTATGAGAGATGCTGCCAAGAAACATAATTCCCCTTTTTTACGATCTTACCACAAAGTTTTAGAAGCTAAACAGCGATGTTATCCATCAACTTTGTGACGGTAGTTCTGGGCAAAGTGAATATAAACAGTTTTTCAGCGATGATACTTGCTCGAACGCATATGTTTTTCTTACTTCATTAGTACCATTGATACTTTCAGCCAAGGATCTTGAATCGAACAACGAAATAATAGTTTGGAAAAATCCTAGACCTTCTCCTCCGAGATATTGCAGACCAATAAGACTGCAATTTCTGCATTAAAACGTTCCTTTTAATATCGTGATGGACGGCAAAGACATGGTAATACATTATATGGTAGTTACAATGATAGATGGGAAGTATCAATGCGTTGACGTCGACAAAGTCATCCATGCGATGTTCTTTCTGCAAAGCGACTTCAAAAGATTTTAACAAAATTGACTTAATTAAGGACAAAGCAATAGATACTTCAGCATTGAACCTGGGGTTCTCAACATTGCATGCGTGGATTCGTTTTTTTTTTGAATGCTTATTACATTTAGGGTACAAACTTGGAATTAAGCAATGGCAGGCACGTATTGAGGAAGACAAGAAAATTACAGCTGATCGAAAAACCGCGATCCAAAAAGAATTTAAGGAGCAGTTAGGTTTAATTATTGATCGCCCGAAACCAGAATATGGTAACACAAACGATGGCAATACTGCTCGTCGCTTCTATCTATCGGCAAACATTTTATGCGTTGACGAACATTTTACAAGTATTGTCAAGTGGCTTTGCTGTAAATCTAGAATTATTCGAAGAATATTGTTTGGTTACTGCGAATATGTTCGTTGAAAAATACCCATGGTATTGTTTGTCGACTATGGTAAACAAAGTGTTAGTCCATGGAGTTGCAATTGTAAAATCTTGCATATTACCCATCGGGCAATTATTGATCAGAAGTTACGAATCAAAGATATAAAAAAGTATCGGGAAGGCTTTTCGCGAAAATGTTCACGGAGAAAAACAACGGAGATGTTTTTCAGCGACCCATTAATTACAAGTTTAAGAAAAACTCCGCCCAAGGCAAGTAATATTTTATCTTCGGAAGCAATAAAACTTTTACTGCCACCAGATCATAGTAATATTAAAAACTGTGTGCCAAAAACTGATGAATCAGAAAATTCTGAAGATTCTTCCGAAGAGTAAAATAAAAAAATTAGATTCCTTTATTTTTTATTGAATAAATACTTTTGAAACGCATTTTTATACTGATTAGATTTTTTCATTTCATATCAAAGCCTGCTGGGATTTTTAAATATTTGAAATGTAAGAAAAGAATAAAATAAAGTTAAAGAGATTTCAAAAGATTTTATTCGGATTTTTTATTTATTTCGAATTCGAAATCAGCGACCCCGAATACCTATATAGGCTGAATCTCTTATACGTTTTATTACATTTTCGACTTTTGTCATACTTTTTACCGTTTCGGACCACAGTGCAACGATATAACGAAATTTCTTGACCAATTCGGAATTCTCAAGTTGCTGTACACTTTAAAATACCAATGCTTGATTCCTAAATGCCCCAATGAAGCACAGATTAGCTTACAAATAATGACAAAAAAAATCGAAACAGCATACATATGCTTGCATGGCTTGCTTTTATAAATTATTATCAATGCATGCCTAAATCAAGTATTTGATGTCACTATAAGAAAAATACCGGAATTATTAGATCAATTTCAATTAAGAGATTCCTTCAATAAATCTTTTTTGGACCGTATTCCTTCATATATCTCAAACCAAGACTAAGGCTGCCAATAAACTAGTCCTGTGCGAGTAAGTAACATTGATTATCTTTTGTCTATTTTTTCTATTACAAAATATTGATATCGGCAGCTGAAACTAACCTGACATTGACATAAATAAGATATTAAATTATCGGACGATAGTACAGCGGTAATCATAGTTTTTTAACAATAACAATCATTCAGAAACTTCTGAAGATCAAAACAGTTGAATAATTAATCAGTACGTCTGCCAACGATACTAGTTATTAGCATAACAAGGAAACAAATTTATACAATACAAACATTCAACAGCATTAACCTTCTTGGAAGTTTTTAATTAAAAAACAGTTTCTGTTTACCAACAATTATGATTTCATTCTACACTGCTTGTTTTTAATATTCAAAACGTGCTCTATAAGTATTTTAATATAAAATTAATGTTTAACAAAATGCGATGAATAAAAGCAGTTCCCATTTCTGCTAAAATTTTTTAAATTCCCCTTTGGGATTCCTTTCTAGACATTTCCATTATACTCCAACCTGTTAGTTTCTGACAACTTAATAAAAACAAATTTCCTTTTACAGTTACAAATGATCGACAACGTGAACATTCCATTGTTTCTAACCGTTCAGCACTGCTGTCTTCAACTGTTCAATACTAATTTCGGAATCAATTTCGCCCTGTACTGTATAAGTGGACAGAATTTTCGGAAAGCCGTTCGATCAATGTTATGCCGGAGAAGGTTACGTCGAAATGAAACGGCGGCATTTACAGGTACGTATTCATATTTGAATAGTATTAAATTGATATTTTTCTTCTAGAAAATTAAATTTTCCAAAGTTAAATACCGCGTGGGTAGCACTGATAAACAACCGCGTTTGCAATTTAACATTTAACTTTGATAGTTGGAACTTCAAAGTATTTAATTATAATGGAAAATAAACATTCATTATTAAAATATGCAGAAGTTCTAGCGGTAACGTAAAAGTTATAAAATTATGTTAAATGCTAACAAGTTTAACTGCAAAATGCAAAACCATCTACTTTAAAATAAAAATGGTTCGGCGATGTAATCTTCAACCTAACGAAAATAAAGTTGAGAATCTTTGAAGATTCCTAATTAGCTAAATAAATAAAAAATCCGAATAAAATCTTTTGAAATCTCTTTAACTTTGTTTTATTCTTTTCTTACATTTCAAATATTTAAAAATCCCAGCGGGCTTTGATATAGACCTGTAATAATCCTTTTTTTGTTACTTCTCTACGAGAACGCGGGGAATATTTAGAAAATCCATAATGAAATACGGAATATATAACAGCAAAGGTTTTTAGGCATTAAATTGCTCGGAAACAAATGTAAATCAAATTAAGCTTAAATTGGCTTTAAAAAAATCTCATAAAAGATTTCTCTTTTTATACTGTGCGTCCTAGACCATAAAGAATTTAGACATTCCACAACATTAGTGACAGTAAGACGTAACAATTGCAAAATGATAATTATTAACTTTGCCTACCTATAAATGGCGACCAGAAAGGGATAAATATTGAAGTTAATCAATATTATGTATGTTTCTTTGATAACGAATGCAAAAATGTTTCGACATATCTGTTCATCCAAATGGGCCTCCTTGATACAGATGCAATCCTTCAAAGGTTATTATCATGATTCCCATAGATTCTCTAAATGCTTGCAGCCCATAATGATGGATACCTGTGATCTATGCCTGGCAAAAAATCATAACTTGAGGCTTACAATTTTTGGCATTCAATATGCATTGATCATGAAAGATTTTTTTGAAATGAAATGTTAGACTGGTAGAAATGAATAGTCTAGACAAATCTTTGAAGAAATTCATAGCCTTATTTGTCAAGAGGTCTTGTACTTGAATAAATGAACAGACATACGTATTTCGAACTTGATATTCATACCGTAAAACAATTCGAAACTTGATAGCTGTGACCCTTCCTTGTGAGACAATATTTATCGTTGAACAATAGCGAAGACTTTCACGTATGAGACACTAATAAAACGACGCTACGTGCTTTAGGATTACAACACGGCAAATCGATGTGCAGACAGTGCTAACTGAAATTCTTTTCGTGCAAATGAAAAAAGTAGGAAATATGTAACGTTAACTTATTCTTCTTGCCCTTATATTACCCCAGCTACTTCAAGTTCGGCGGCCTTAGGCATGAGTAAGGGATGGATTTTAGATACGTCACTAATCAGATGTATTAACAACAAAAAGAGAATTTGAAGTGTTTAAAAACATCAAGTATAAACAAATTGTAACTGTAGTAGGAGACAACTGCCAAATGGTAGGAAATGAATACCCAGGATCACGATGATGTGAATTTCTATTGTTTGCCTGATTTTCTTGAAGTGGTCGAGTTTGCTGTGGCAAAATTCTGTTAAAATGAAAGATGATCAATTGTTACCTTTTCAGTGCGTCGTATATGAAGTGTAAATTCTTCTAAAGTTGAATTGTCGTTCTACAAACACAATTTATTAAAATGCCGTCAAGACAAGTTGAAAGATAGTGTACGCTTACAACCAAACTAACAATATGTCGCAATCAAAATCTTTAGAAATTGCAAAATCAAAGGTTCAAAAAGTTCTGGTGAATTACAAATTAACATTATGAGTTGCAAGAAAAAAAAGGTTCGGGAAGTAAATTGGGTCCAGTGGATAAAACAATGACGAAAAGGATTATCAAAGAGTTTAAGAAAAACCCAAGCCTTTCTGTCCGTGATGTCGCAAGAAATTGTGACGTATCCAAATCGCACGTACAAAAAATTAAAAAAAATGAAGGATTACGATCTTACAAATCTTACTAAAAAACAATTGGGTAAAATGCGTGCACGTAAATTATATGCAAGTTTCTTAACGAAAACTGACTATATTATGATGGACGATGAAACACACGTGAAGGCCGATTTTAAACAGCTACTGGGTCAACAATTTTATGTTGCATATAAACGAGGCGATGTTAGTGACAAATTTAAAACCATAAAAGCAGATAAGTTCACTAAGAAATTTCTTGTGTGGCAAGCAAGACATTTGTTACTTCTGGTACAATTAATCAGGAGATGTGCATACAAGAGTGCTTGGAAAAACGTCTCTTACCATTAATTCGATGTCACAAAGGTTCAGTGATATTTTGGCCTCACTTAGCGACGGCCCATTATGCTACAGCCACTCTGGGTTGGTATTCAAACAATAATACACAAGTTGTACCCAAAACTGCCAATCCTCCAAATATTGAGATATTGGACAATTGTCAAACGCAAATTGAAGAAGACAGGAAGGACCGCGAATTTTAAACGAATGTGGGATGCCACGTGTGATATGGTGACCAATGACGATGTACAAGCATTGATGCAAGGTATCAGAAGAAAAGTTAGAGCTTTTTTCCAAATTTAGTTCCTTTTATAATATTTTGTTTTTGATTTAAGAGTTTGTTTGTTTGCTAATAATAAAATAAAGCTGTGTTTGTTCTTTAGTTGCTTGATATTTTCACTTTCTATTGATCAATCTTTTTCGTGGACAATCCTTAGTTAGAAATCTTGAAATAATAGACAAACTTCCTAATAATGTCCTCTCTCTTGTTGATGTTCGGTAACTGAAGAGGTAAACATATGGTCTTAATATTCAGTAATGTGTGTCAATCAAACAACCAGCATGGTACGCTATACAGTGTTTTGGATATTGAATGTTCATCATTAGAAAATAAAATTCGTGAGATTTTGCTGATACTGTCTGTCATCATATGAATATACGATAGGAGAGCAGTGAAGAAACATAAAACACAAGTGTGATTGTGTTGTAGAACTACTGTTGTTGGTAGAATTCGTCACGAGACAGAAAATAAGTTGAAGCCAAGCATTCTTTCTATTAAATTCGTCAGATCGGTTGATTTTCCGTCTAGATTCAAAAGTTATCGAATGATAGACATGGAATCTCAAAAGAAACTTTAGTGAAGAGAAAGGTCACATCAAAACCGACCAAAATATCGTCCGGTTCAGGAGCGAGTACGAATATCAGCTGAACACAAAGTAAAGAGTTCATGATGATATATGAGGACGTTTTTCCAATGTAACTCTTTAGGATGTCGTTCCTAGATAGTTATTATGTGGCTGAAGCTTCAGGTCGCTGTTCCCTTGGACCTCGTGGCTTCAACTACTATGGTCATTTCGCCGCCAACTGAAATTTAGTCGAATCCGAGGTTTTGCAACCCCGGTAGGTATTTTTAACGTGCAACTCATCATATTTAGTTACATGGGATCCACTGCTTTACATTCCTCCCAGAGGATGTCATCCTTTTTTGGATTTCTTCCTCATGAAAAATCTCAGGACCTCGGCCAGGAATCGAACCCGCAAGCATTGGGTTGATAGTCAGATGCGTAACTATCAAAGCCACCGAGGCTCCCTAATCGTCCACAGATATACCGCTAAGTTGGAAGTTGAAGATCCTACTGTGTTGGCGGTCGGTCGAAAAAGAATATGAGCTCTGTGTATCTTGATGAGAGAAGTAGCGTCCCATTCAAACAGAGAGATGGTGTCTCTTGTGAGCTAAAGTTCCATCTTGTAAAAGTGAAATAATTTTCTCCAAATATTATGATGGTGATGTCAGAGTTTGATGCGATTACTGTTTTGTTGTTTGTTGTACAAATCGATTTTTTCCTCGATATCCAATGGTAAAATTTTTTAATGTGAGTTTTTTGAGCTAAATGATCTTATCAAGTGATATCAATGTAGCTGAGAAACTAAATCAAGATCACACTTGGTTTATGTAATGCGTCGGTTAACAAGGATGTTTTTGGCTGAGATGGTAGAGATGTGATGTTTGACTGTATACTGAAGTTCACAAAAGTGTCGAAAATAGAAGCTTTCATCTATACAACAATTTGTTTGAAGAAATCGTGTTTTGACCACAACTACACAAGTGTTTGCAACTAAAGCAAGCTTGACTGGGAAAATCTGTTCTGGTTTCATTCAAAATTTTACAAATAATTGCCTACAAATCAAAGCCAGGTAAAAACTTGCTGAGGAAATCATTGATATACAACAACAAACAGAATTTCTTTACCCAAAACCCAATAATAACCAAATAGGAACATTATGTTGCCTTATAAATTTCCCATCTGTTTTGCAAGGTGGAACAGTTGTAAGTGGTTTGGTCAATATGACTGAAACTTCAAGCATTTTCAACGAGCTATTCGATAGCATCAAAATCGAATAGGCGTCCTATTAAACAAAAATGCAAAAACGTCTTTTTCATATTCCGTCAGTAAATTATATAAATCACTTTCTTTAGTATCTTCTAATGCTGTAATGTGCTCCAGAGAAATTTAGCTTTAATGAAAATTGATTATTTTCATTTTTATCAAATATTTAGTAAGCTGTGGATTTTTCCAAAGAAACAAAAGCTCCAATAAATTAATTTCTATAATAGCCAACTTTTTTCTAATTTAAACTCCTTCGTATCTTTTATAGCTTACCATATGCTCGTCTTTCTTTAGTAGTTTGCTAATAAATAAAGAAAATTTCAAAAGTATAAAATTCAATAAAAATAAATCATAAATCTTGAAGATAGAAACTAGTTTAAAGCATAAATTTATAATTTTAAAATTTTTATGACTTGTCCTTTGTAAAACTTTTTTCTATTCATTATTTTACATTATGCTTTGTGTTCTTAACAATTTACACGCTAATTATTTATCGCTCTGTTCATTTTTCTAATTTATTTCTTAATTATTATTATTTCTAACAATTCTAAGCTTCGATAATCTAAAAATAATGGTGTTTTCAAGCATTTGTTTCTACAGCGAGGCAACTCGTCAAGGTGAATTATAAACGAATTCAATGTCAATTTTACAGCAAACATGTACATAGAATATTCAAAATTAAAAACTATCCAGGATAGCAGAGCTGGGTAAAATACTATGCAAGCAAAATATTTAAATTAAAAATTATTTGGTAAAAGTAATTGAATTACTATCTAACTATTTTTTAATTACATACAACAGATATTTTTCTAAATTAGCGGATGGCGGAAATCACATAATTGTATGAACTTATATTCAGTACTACAGCAGAAGTTCTAAACATTTTCCACACCTCAATGTTCAATAAAGTAGCGCAAGCTTCAAACTTCTGTTGTTGCATAGTTAACAAACTAAAACTTCTCAAATGCTGAAGAAGCAAAACAGTTAGTTTCAGACGGTTTTAAAACAATAAGTATTAGTCAAAAAACTCATGGATTATAAGCAGAAAAAGGTATACTAGCAAATGTCAATGGTTATTGATAATTTAATAATTTGTATGTAAAAAGTATCAACTTACACTTTCACAGATATTTTAATCACTGATTTAAACTTTCTTTAATAAATTTTGAATACAGACAAGATAACACAGACAGAGGGATATACTATAATAATAATAATACACAAAACAACTCACCCTTTTCCAAGATTTAAAAGGAATAACGCGCATGCATGATATACCTGTCAGAACTAGTTATTTTGTATTTTTCTAAAAATTCTGATCGTATCGAATTTTCAATTAATTTGATTACTTTCTAGGTAATTTAATTACTTTTTAAGTACAGACTCGTAATCAGGATGTTCAAGTCCCGCCGAAACCTTATGATTAATTTTTAGTTTCTTTTTTATTTCAAACTTAGGTTTAAGTTTTTATTAGTTAAATTATTATAATTAATTATTAGGAAAAAAATGGAAAATAGAAATTTGAAAAAATAAAAATTAAAATATACTCACCGGAATAAAAATCGATCCATTTAGGATTTCAACAAAACTAATTTTTTGTATTATTTTGTCATTAGCTAAATAAAATGTGTATTTTGGTTTCATTAGGTTTAAATACCTTCCGAGACTATTAATTAAGTTAAAATAAAACACTGATTGATACGAGTAAAACAAAATAAAATACATGGATCGAATTTTGTGTTGGTCTCTCTAATCACGCGAACAAAGCCTTCATTTGTTAAAACTGTCGAATTGCGGTATTGGCATACAACACCTTACGTTTAATATTACAAATTAATAATCAAATTTAATCCGTTAATAATATATAAATAAAATTAGTTCTATCCTGGACGGTTTTTAATTGTAAACATTTTTTTCATTTACATATTTGCTGTAAAATCAACTAAGAAAATAAAAGTATAAAAAAAATTAGAGTGGCCTAGTTATTTATCGTTTTTCAAATGAAAAATTATCCTGATACATACGGCATATACCTCGACGAGTTACCACACTGTATATTATTGATACTTCATAAGGAATTAATGCAATAAATAATAAATTGTCAAGATGATGAGATCAAATAAAAATTCATTTTTCATTTTAACTTTTCTCTATACGTAGCAAACAGAAAAAATTGACAATAAAAGAACGATCAGTATCTAGTTAAATTATTTCGCAAGAAACCAGAAAGAGCCTCCTTGTTTACGTATTGTGGCAAATGTCATGCGGTCCTATTTGAAGACGCAAGTGAATGAAGGATTCATGTCACAAATAGTTTATTTTGAGAAAACAGCCTCTAAAGTTTTTTAAACAGTACTTTTTTGTGTTACAAAAAAATAAAACAAATTAAGGGGGGTTTAATAGACTTTTATTATAGAATTTTAGTAACATAGGAGAAAAAGAAAATCAAAACCAACTTTGGAACAGAAGTAAAAAAAAGTCACATATATCCTTTATCAACTAAGAAAATTAAACATATTAGAATTGACAATAAATGAAATAAGGATTTATGTCTCGTTTTTATAAATTATTTTGGGCTTTGTGTAGTCTTCCTTGTAGTTTTTCCGGTTTTTGGTTGAACGTTTTTATTTTCGGAAATAATGTTTTCATAAAAATATTTGAACTCCTCGTCAACGTAGACTTGTAAATTGAAAAGCTTTTCATCAGATATCTTATTTTTCTTTTCTTTAATATGGGCTAGAGTGTAATTCTCTGATGCAAGTTTTTGGCATCCAGATTTCAAAATATTTACCCGTAGAAAAGGTATGTGTTCATCTAAAGTATTTTTATACGAATATGATCCATATTCAGTAACACGGACCCATTTGATACCATCTCGAAAAGTCACTGGTTCATGTAGAATATTTTTTTTCCCGTTAATCAACTGAAGTTTTTCGGATATCTTGTCAATATTCTTAAAATGATGTTTCATATTAAATACTACCGAGTTTTTGACACTAGCAGATTTTATGATTGTTCTGTACGTTTCAGAGGTATAAATATTTTCATACTTTCGTAATACTTTTTCAATACGGCCAAAGTCTCTATCCGACTCCATATATGAATGGCCTACTTCTTGAAATTTATGATCGATAGTTTGCAAATATCCTTTAAAAATGAAATACTGATCAGATTAAAGTTCTTGTTTTGTCCACTGCAGGAATCTGACCATACGATGAGATGTTTAATACTGTTTTGTCTAGCAGCACTAAATAGCTGAATGAATGTATGAAGGCAGCTACCTATCTCTAAGCTACCTTTGGTAGCAATGTTTTCCGTCCATTTAAAAAAAATGCTTGATCCCCAGATTTTGATACTGTGTGTATATCGAAGTTATACAATTTTGGCAAAGGCAATGTCTGTTGTAAATCCATTGTGAGATAAGCTGTATTATCGTTTGTTTGAACAAAGTTTCTATCTCTTCTTTGTTGTTCAAATGCATACTTGTAGTTCTCTTTATGCTCAATATCATCTAAACCAGCATCACAAGAACTGCAGGTATCGCTTTTAGGTTGCCCAAAGGACAGATTAAAACGGGTTGAAAAAATATTGTTGTAACTACATTTTTTTATAAAGTACTTTTCTGGAAGGTTTTGCTCCTTGCACCAATCAATATATAAATTGTACATTTTTTGTTAAGTTTAGAAAAGGTGATAAGTACTTTTTGTTTAAATTTCTATTCCTTGAGTAATGAGATTGGTATGCAGGAAAGTTTTCAATGTCAGTGACAACACAGTTTATCACTTCATTTGGAATTTTGCGTGGCCTGTTCTGGTGAACACCTCGCTTATCAGGGGATGGTGCCGATAAACCACTTTTAAGTTTATTCTGAATTTTTTTGAAGGTAATTTGGTAGAGTGAACACATTGCAGTTTTACAAACTTTCAAAACTTTTCGATTGTATGTAACTGTATAATTAAACGAGAATGATTTTGGTTTTTAAATGTTTTTTCGATGACGTTGGACAGGTTGAATGAAAATGCTTTTAAAGAGAAGTGCATTTTTTTAGTTTTGATCTAGCTGGTAAAATCTTTTAAATATTGTTGTTCTTGCTTCTTCGTCAAAATTTTCGTTGCAGTTGAGAGTTCATTTTTCTTTTTGGCATAAGAAACCTAGTTCAACTTTTTTTGACGGAACTAGCTTTCCTTTTTGGTTAATATAGCTTTCTCCTTTTTGTCTAGCCTTTGCTGCTTTGTATCTTTTCCAGTTGTCTAAGTTCTTTTGTCGCTTCCTAGATGTTTTTTATAGGCAGCTGGAATATCTTCTTTTGAACTTTTTCGATCAATGCATTATTATTTTTAGTAATCAGTGTTTTATTTACATCTTCACTATTGATTATTTTACTTCCTTTATCTTTATTTTCCAGCGTTTTTAAAGTCTTTATCTGGTCTTCGATGTTTTCAACGTCATTATAAATTATCTTTCTTGACTTTGTTGATAGGAATCCTTTTCTGGATTTCAGTTCCTTTGAATAGTCCAAGTCGCTGTCGTCAGAGGTTTCATTTGAAGTATCTGGTACATAATCATCTGAAGAACCGTTGTCAGACCATTCTAAAAAGAAACAAAATAAAAACCTCTTCAAGTTTTCAATTGGACCAGCCTGTTTTACAGGATTAATTGTATTATCCTTTTTGCTTATTATCATACTTTCTTTTTCATTATTTCCCGGCGTTTGTAAAGCTACCTGGTCTTCGAAGTTTTCCAGGTCATTATTTATTTTCTTTCTATTTGATACACTAGCCCCTTAGGTTATATTTTAAATAAAAGCAGCTATAACTTTTATACTTACCATTATTAGTTTGTTCTTTTGCAAGTTTTAAAATTAGCAAGCTTCTTGCCGACATATTAGCACTGTTTTTTACTTGCACTGCACACATTTAAGTCTTCTATCGCGTAAAAACTATAAAAATGTAGAGCACAAAACCATCAGTACTGATACATTTCTAACCTAACATTGTGGTGCTATGTTCATTTTGTTAATATTTTTACAGGTTTCTAACTAATTTACAATGGATAAAGGATTCATGTAGCAATAATTTGAAATGTTAGTGAATAAGGGATCTATGATCAGAAATCAAGCGTACATAAATCTTTTATCCATTAAGTTTTGTTAAAATTAGATTACCATAGATCCTTTATCATCTTGTAACTTTTTAATTTTATACAATAGAACTACGAAACTGATCCCAAAAAATTTTTGGGTACATAAAACCTTTATTCACCAAAAAATCTCAATTTTTAAAAAAATGTTACATGAATCCTTTATCTACTTGCGTCTTCATTTGTGAACTTATTTACAGAAAATATACAGTCACTAAATGTCTTAAGAAATATTGTGTTGCAGGAACAGCTTCTCTATACACAATACTTTGCAAGTTTCAGAGAGCAGAACCCAATCAAGTGGATCATCCATTATAAAGAAGAAACGGACTCCTCTACAGGAAGGGCAAGAGCTTGCAACGTTGCATGTATATAACTAATTTAGTAAAATTAGTAATATTATTTTAATATGTTAGATGTAAATCTAAAATAATTTATTAATAAATTCTTTATTTATGTTACATGTATATTTGGAAAATAAATACCTTCGCAGAGATGTAAATTTTTTATCAAACAGGGATGACATCAAAGGAGTTTGCTACAAACGTATAAAACATTCTGTAAATACAAAAAAGGCTCTCTGCCTTTTGGAAAACCTCTTAGTTCTTGATACATTTTAATTAAAAGAAAAACAGCTATATATATCTCAGTTAACATTTAACATACGAGGTCTGTCCGGAAAGTATCCGACCTGTAGTAAGAGAAAGAGCTAATTTTGGTCAATGGCGATGCGATCTTCTTCATAGTACTCCCCTTTGCAAGCCACAACTTTCTTCCAGCGATTCTCCCACTTTTGGAAACACTTCGTGTATTCAGCTTCCGGAATAGCTTTCCTTTTTATTTCATCCAAAATCGAATCTTCTTCTTTTAAGGATATTTTTCAATTTGGAGAACAGCCGGAAGTCGCAGAAAGCCAAGTCGGGACTGTAAGGAGGCTGACAAAACTGTACAGTGCCGTCTTTCACAAGACATTATTGGATAAAACTTCTTGGTACAGTCAAACGACGATTTTGATTAATTGAAACTCGCACTCGTTCCACAGTTTCAAGAGTATTGATGTACGGCCATTTTTAAATCGTCTAAACTCTCTTTAATCTGCGTGTCACTCATAGTAGATTCATCTCCGTACACTTAGCGAATCCTATGCATGGTTTCTGAACACGAATGTCATCGTGAAATACGACGCGCACGAGGTTCGACGTTTCCTCAACAGCCTACTGAAGATTCGCAGAACGGTGCCATCTGGCCCGGACACGCATCAAGGTCCCCTCTCTATACAATGTGTCCACCGAGGGGTTAACCGCTGGAAAAAATTGTGTACACCAAACTTCATACTTCACATATTTCATCAGTAATTCACAAAATTCACCTGCTTTATCAGTAATTTGCCGAACTTCATCTATTTTGTCAGTAATTCATAGAAATTCGCCCATTTTACCATTAATTCACCGAACTTCATCTACTTTATCAATAATTCACTAAATTTCATCTATTTCATCATTGCTATATTTCATTCATTTCACCGTATGTATCGATAATTTTGCGCTCACCAAGACTTCATACATTAATATTACCGAATAATACTTACTGTTCAATTTTTTACATAAACTGATAAAATGATCTAATTATGCATCTTCTAACAACTTATACATCGTGAGTAAAAAGGTAAGGAACCTAATGTTTATCTCAATATAAATTTAACATATACGCAATTAAAAATTTAAAATAATAATTATAATACCGTATATTATGTACTTACATTAACAAATATACACATACAACTCACTTATTTAAAAAAGTCTGTTATATTTGACTGCAAGCGTTGTTTGTTGTTTATCAGTAATCATTTTCTATATCATATACCTTATTCATTGTTTCACATAAGGTCTCGCGAGAACGTTTCTATTTTTTTTAAAACGTGGTCATTTTCAATTTATAGATTTCTAAGGACAGTTCGGGTACAAGTTTATTATAGGATTTTAAGCTTTAAATACCTGTTTACATAGACTAGAAATTTCTGGAAATTTCTTTTGTATTGATATTTCCTTAATCTCAAGATTTACAACCCTCTTCCTTGCCGAGCAATAAAATATTTTATTGAATGGAAGTTGAAATAGTAACTTAAACATGTGAAAAATTTAGCTTGTCTAAATCTTTGTACAGTCTTTGTCAAATTAAACGAGAATCTGGATTTAAATTGTATAATAATTACTGTACTCTACAGGTTTTTATTGTAATTATGTATTGTAAATTTAAGAATACAAGTATCTAAACAATTTATCTTTTTATTTATTGTAATAAAAACATACAATGCGCAAAAGTTATTAAGCGATTTAGATCCTTCAAATTCTCATTTAATTTGGCAAAAGCTGTACTAACATTTTTAAATCTTTATTGCTTTATTGCTTTCCCTTATAATACATATAATGTTCTTGTCAAGGTTCTCGAAGGTTTCGTTTAATTATATAGTAAAAGAAGCTTCACACTTCTTTTACCGCTTCTGGCAATTTGTAGTACGGTCAGTAAATTTTACAATTTTTTTAAGGGATTTGGAACAGAGCCTCTGCTTTAACAATGTAAAAGAATTTCTAAAATAAATTTTTGTACGAGTCATAAAAGTGATTTTTGGAGTTTGCTAGAAGAAGAAGAAGAAATCATTATGTCGTTGTCATTTTAAGAGAATTTAATGAACAATCTTTTAAACTTACTCTTTATTAATTATTATTATTATTTTTGTTAAAAAATTCAAATATTAAAATTATGCTTTATATTTTGAAATGAGTTTTTAAAAATATTATTATAATAATCGACTTGTAGATCACTGTTTTTATTAACAAATAAAATGCCCAAGAAAATGTAGTTTGATCGTGTCCCCTCTAATTTATTATTTCCCCCCTGATATACGGCTCTGGCTACGGGCCTGTATCAGAATTGGCATCAATTATATATTTGTCAAAAAACCTTTAAAGACGTTATTAAAATGCAGGCTAGGATTTTCCTTTAAAGAAGTGAGTTTTGTTATTTACAGCCGTTATAGCTTTCTTAATAATAACAAAGTAATTTTAAATGGATGATTTTAACTGATTCACAATAATAGGTACTTTAAGTAAAAGAATTCGATTAATTATAAAACAAATGTTAATAATTTGAGTTCTATAGTTTACTAATTAACTATAAATTTAAGTTAAATGATTATAACCATGACAATATAAGCAAGCACATACATATTCTCACCACAGACACCATCACACCTTAAAAGTAATATCATAATAATAATAATAATAAAACATTTGCTAATTTCTTTATTTATTTATTTACATAAAACAAGTTTAGTTAAAAGAATTTTAATAAGTTTTTAATTTAATTCACACGTGGAGACTTTAGTTAACTTCAGGTAGTTACTTATATTACGTATTTTAAGTAAGCTATACAGGGTGGTGAATTCATTCCGTACCATACAGAAATATCGATTAATTCTAAGTGTCAAAAATGTAGATTTTCAAGAGAATTTCAACTGCCTAAAAACACGGTATACAAAGAAACAACTCTAAAACTTGAACAAATGTACAAACACTAACATATATAAATTTAAGCAGTAATGAATTTAATTGGAGTACACTTTTCATGATTAAGCAATAAAAAGGCAAAAACATTTTGCGGTTAATAAGTGTTAAAATTCTTCCTTTATTAGCAGGTTTATTAGCCTAATAATTACTCGATAAAATTTAGTAAACTTCATCAATAATTCACACATTTCATCAAATCTTCACAAACTTCACTTAAAAATTCACGAATTTCACGAACTTCATTAGAATTTCATGCATTTCATTAAAATTCATCTACTTCACATCTAACCTTCACGTACTTCATGACGTGTGCACACCAAACTTCATCAGCGGTTAACCCCTCGGTGTCCACATTTCCATGCTCACTATTGGGATCTCGGAAATTGTAAGAGATACGAAGTCGGTTAAATTACAAAAGATTTGGCTATTATGGAGATCAGATTACTTATTCTTTTGTTTTTTCAAAAAAATCACGGTTTACTATATATTTGCTAAAAACAAAATTATCGTATCTCTTACAATTTCCGAGATCCCAATAGTGAGCATCGAAATGTGGACACACTGTATATAACCTATAACAAAGCTAAATTGCAGCAATACACTGCAATCAAAACACAAGGTGTTCAAGTTTCATCTTAAATTTCCCATTTTTACAATATCTTGGAGATAACCTACATAAGCTAGAATTTTTGGCTTTGCGGAAGCGACGCAAACTGGCGCCCAACAACGTAGGATGCGTAACTAAATAGAAATTAATATTGTAAGTACATGCAAATTGCTATGCAATCTAATGATGGCAATTTAAGCTTGATACAAGAAGTTCATCATTGACGAAATAAGGCGTGTGGTTAAGCTAGAGTTTCCTGCAGATTAAGAGCAGTGAGTCAATCAATAATAACCAACAGCTACAATAGTGTGTAATAAATAAGGTCAATTATCGATTTCTTTTTATGCATGAAGGTGAGTATCCTGAATCATAACTAAACTACAGAAAATATTTTGATTACGCTACAAACCTTACGGTGAAGTAAAAGAAAGTAAACATTAATAATAAATGATCTGGATTAATCCTTCAAGTATGTTTGCTATGTTTGATTTAGACATCTCCGGAAATCTTTAAACATTAACGCAGTAATTAACAAAAAATAAACAAACTTTATTTACATTTAAGAATCTTAAAGGTTCATGAAAATTATAGCAGCTGTTCCGCCGGAGATTAACCATGAGAGAATTTCATCTTACAAATTCCCTTAATAGTTAAGATAATGTAAATGGTGGATTATAATCGATACCACCTAACAGGTACAGAAAAAGTGTCTTATGCGTTAAATTCAAAACTTACCCAAATCGCCTTCGGCTAGAGGACCGACAGCTCCAAAGAATCTCTTATCTAATAGTTGCAGTAGTTGCAAAGCTGTATCCCTTACAACAGGCCTCGGGCAACCAGTATTCATTAATGTTACATTAATGACAGCTGTGTAGTGATCACAGGGATATTCCCTGCAATAAATTGAAAATTACGTTATCTAAAGAAGACTACATAAGTTTTTTTATTCTGACAATAAAAATTTATTATTGACACAATTTGTGCTGAATTAATTTGGCAACATGGCTAATCCAATTTATTATTTATGCTACATACCTTATAATCTTATACTACTGATAATGAAACCTGTTAAATCAAGTTAATTCATGAAGGAGTCGTGCGTTAAGGCTACGAGCAACACTTAATAAAGTTCTAGAAAGTTCCGTTCTATTTGTTGCTCCAAAATGCTTAAACTTCCACTTTAAACAAGTTGAGTTGAAAACTTTGTTAAAATGAAAGATAGGATGCAGATTTCTATTAGATGTTTCATTTTTCATCATAAAAGTCACTCTATATAGTTTTATGAAATTATAGTTCTTTCAAAAGGAACTTTTTCAAGATAATTATCAATCAAATTCAAACTTACTTTCAAGTTTTATTTAATTAATTATTAGATAATTTTAGTTAATAGTTTGTAATTTAGCAAGAAAATAATTTGCGTTATAATTTAATTAAATCTAGAATTTTTAATGTTTAGATTTTAAAGTTGTTACTTTAACTAAAATTATCTTTTATAAAATGATTCCACCCAAATTAAATTCATTGTTTTTCTAAATTGTAATTAGCACACAAATCTTTTACATCAATTTTTCATAATTACTATTAAATCAATTCCTTTTCTCCAGTCCTACATATGTCTCTCTTTCAGTTCTGATTTCATCAAAAAATACGCGACACTTTCCCCCACCTTCTACTCCGTTCGTCAGCGTCAGACCACCCTGGCAGGTATAATCCACCTTTAAATCCTTTCAGAGACCCCATTCTAACAGTTTAAGTTAGTATACACGTATTTAACCCACAAAACCTGTTTTGGCTAAGTTAACTACTTCAGCTTCCCAGCTCAGTGTACTTACCGTTTCCTACTTGGTTTAGTATGCAAATCTGTACATCAGTAGATTAAGATCCAGTTACTCATTCGTGGATTAGATTATTGCCATGAACATAACAACAGATGTAACCATGACATGACAATAATCCTAGGTAAACTTAACCAATGATGAAAAAACTGGGACTAACCTTTTAGCCTTTGCTTTTTTTGCTCTAACAAAAGGTTTGCTTTGCTGTTATCATTTTATTTGTGTAGATGCACCCATTTTCATCTACCCATCTCGGTGGACTCCAAGATTATCATTGTTCGTTATACGACTTTCACAAAGCAAGAGCGTAAACTTCTTCAGTAAATCTGGCGCCCTAAGAATAAAGTCGTAATAGCTTAATGTACTTGATAGTAAGCACTGAAAATAACATTTTTCTACAGTCACAAAATGATTAGAGGACCTCTTGTTCCTGTGGTGCAGTTTATATGGGTGACCTTGAGTGAATATTTAAAAGCTGAGCCGCAGAAAATTAATCATTTATAAACTTTCATTCTTCTTCTTCAACTTGAAGTTCATTTTTACTGAAACATAACTAGTTCCAATTAATTTTAATAATATTTTGTCTCCTCTGTATACCTATATTGAGAAAAGCGGTCTTAGATGATTTTCGGTCAAATCTGGCAATATATCAGTTCAGAATTACAAATTCTTCAAAAACACACATTATGGATGTATTTCAGTCAATTCTAATTCTTCTGAGAAAATCAAAAATTGCAAAAAGTATTTCCTGGACATCTTTAGTTCAGAATTCACATTTGAATCAGAAACTCATATCAAGATCAAGACACGCGTCAATGATTTCTGTTTAGCGATGCCTTTACAGGACCTTCACCCAATTAGTAAATTGCTGAATCAGCATCCACGTAGACGCAAATCTTCGTTTTGCTGATTAAGCAGGCAGCTACGTATGCAAGTGGCTTACAACTCCGATTGCTAGAAAATGCAGTAACAACTATGAATTATCTTCTAGTATGATCTTTGTTTTGGTTTCTAGACTTATATCTTTATTACAATCAAACTTTTTAAAATGTGTACTGTTTGTAACATTTTAGTAGAGGCGCCAAATTTATTTCTTCGATCTTTCTCTTGTCACAACAAAAACCAATATCTGCTATGAATCGTCCGATAATCCTGCATTTTCTTCTTCTGTTCTCGTTATTCTTCTTTAGTCTGCATGCAAACTTCCAAACTATTCACTGCCCCTAAGAATCTAACCACAAACGGGTACGCGTAGATCAAGACTGCATGATCACTGATTACCGATGAGTCCCTCCAACATGTCTGTGTAAGGCATCCAACCTCACACAATTCTGTTTTATATAGAGTGAATCATAGTTAGGCGTGAAAAATTGAAGAAAGACGAAGAAGAATTTTATCCGGTCAATTCTTTTTTTTCGGATTAAAGAAGCTTCACTGCGACTTTTTACACCTAATAATGACTCACCCTGTATAAAGGTAACTTGTTCGAGGGAAGCCTCCCACCGGACTTACAGGACATCTTAGACACCACACCTTTGATTTATCGATAACCAGACCAGTTAACATCACTCTTAATTCGGGCCGTCTGTTCTCACTGGAGTTTTCCGCGGTTTTCCCTAGTGGTAAAAGTAAATGCCGGAACAGTATTCTCCACGGTCCTATTTCGTCATCACCTATTTAAACATAACCCCACCATCCCTCTCGGGCCAGTCAATGTCCGCACTGGTTGCCCCGGGCGCTTCGGTGGATCGCCGCGGCCTCTCGGGATGATACGTTTTTTTCTTTTTCTTGTTTTTCCTTCTCTTGCTCGGCCTCGTCGTTCAAACAAAACCCCTACTATCTGAACCCAAGATGCACCGCCAGAAGCCATCCAAGACCAACACTGCACGCCTCCAACACCATCAGCCCTAGAAGAGAGCCTCGTCTCCTTCCCCGGGCCTTTGCTTGCTCGGCCACACTCACGCCGATTTAGACGAGCGTTGCGATTGGCCATATCCAACAATTTATTACAAAAGGCTGAAGAGAAGCTAATCAACTTTTAAAGCCATCGCGCTTCGCGCGACTTTCAATGATTAACGACCAAACGAAAGAAGCCTATGAAGATCTAAAAAAGAAGAAGAAAACCTGCCCTAGCGTATGGACATCTAAACATTCTGATGTAGTAGAAAACCAAGAAACCGATCGCCTAGCGAAGGACGAGGGAAAAAGTTTTTTATAGGACAGGAATTGGCCTATAAAACTGCAAAAAGGTAACAAAACAGAAAATTAAAACCTTGCAATAGCACCAAGACCAATAAGAGGAGACCTTAGGACAGAGGCAATTTAAAATCTTCCTGGAAGGTCCCCAAAGAAAGTGGCAGATCTACTCAGAACGAGTAGGCAGGGATTGTAACGGAGCATCGTCAGTTATATAACCACCTCTTTCTCTATTGGGATTGTACGACAACCAGCGTGCAGAGGTTGCTGTGAGAAAGAAGATATAAAGACAGGAAAAAATCCTAAACTTTGTTAGACATAGGACTTCTGTAGAACTACTATGTCAACTAGAAGGTACAATAGGCCTAATGGCAGCAATGCGGGAATTTCAACACATAATCGTTTCTAAGAGAATAATAAATAGTAATCTCTATCCAAAACTGTGGTTTACAAATGGTTCGCAGAATTCAAGCGTGGAAGACCAACGTTTGATAACGATGCTCGCGAAAGTCGTCCATGCAGCTCTGTTGTCGAGAAAAACATCAATGCTGTGCGTGAAATGATTAAAGCAGATAGGCATGTGACATACAGTGAGATAGAGGCATCCTTCCGTCAAAGTAAATACATACGACTTTGAAAGTTCATTTGAATGTAAGGAAGCAAAACTACAACTGATCAATTTTTCTAAGTCTGAGATCAAGAACTAAGCCCTCTTGCTTATTTATTATTGATAAAGTTATTAAAACTAGGATTAAAACACTTGTTTGTTTTTAGTAATTAAAACTGATAAACCAATCTAATAAACCTAATAAACAGTATTATCATTCAATTGGTTTTACTCACCACAAATGTATTTAAAGTCTTTCAACTGAGCATACTTGGTCTGTGAGACTGCGGACCAGGCTATACATCAACAACCAAGGTTAGCCCTGAAAAGCTAATCTCACCACCACAACTTGCCGTCTGAGGCTGCAAATCTGTTCATGGTCCTTCGAGTCTCAGACCAGCATGGAGAAACCGTTCACTAAATATATTTCTGGAGACGTCTGAAAAACTATTAACGGTCCTTCGAGTAAACCACCAGCATGGGAATGCCATCCACTACGTCTGAAACTTGGTTCATGGTCCTTCGATCCATTCTCTTGGGGACTGGTCCGTCACCGTCTTCCGAGAACCAACAACTATGGACTCGACAGCTGCATCATGGAGAAGATGTTCGCAATCCGAAAATAGGGAAAGATTCTAGCGCATTTTCTTCCTACATCAGCTCTTCGGATCAGTAACCAGTAACCTCGTTGGAACAATCTTCTGTCGAGCCTACACCCACAAAGCAACCTACCAGTGCCGAAGACAAGAAGTTCCACCACCAACAGATGCGAAGAGGTGGAGACCGATCGTCTTCAAACACCAACAAGATGAATGGCATGACCGTTTGTAGAACAAAACACAATATAGTAATCTCGTGCGCTGCAAAGTGCCCTCTTGCAGTTGTGTCAGAAATCAAGCACCGGTGAGGCTGAGTATTCACCTCTGCCTTGCCAAAGAATAAGATTCACTAATCATAGACCCACGACAATCAACGAATGCTGCAGTAGACAAGAAACAAGAGCTACGATAACCCTCGGTCTCGAGCGAGGAAGGACAAGTGGGTCCACCATAAGGACTCCTTTGGGAACAAAGAAGCGAGTAAATCGCACTACAAGGCAGTTCACCAGAAGCTGCACCGAGTCCCTAAGCCGGATACCTACTTAGCACTCGCCACCAGATGCAGTGCACATACAAGTTCAATCAGAAGAAGCTGACTAAACCTTAGTACCAGTTACGTCCAGGACTAAAAAAGGCTTCAATAGATAGATCCGTCTGGTACAAGCATCATGGCATACTTAGCACTCGCCATACGCACACAAGGCAGCTCATCAGAAGCTGTAGCAAAAGGGCAGCTCAT
>VTPC01090146.1:327750-358546 GCA_011009095.1 Ignelater luminosus
TTGGAACTGAGAAGAAAAGTCCTGTACGAAAATGTTCGTGGATGTCTCCGGCATTGGATACACCTTGGACTTGCAATTTTATGAAAGGATATTATCAATAGATTTTGTAAAATAACAACAAATTTTAAAGTTTTGTATTTTATTGAATTGAAAATTGATGCTTTCAGCAAAAATTTTATTACTCTGAGTCGATTCGTATTTGAATTTTTTTATTCGATAAATCCTAAACAGCCCAGTCACTGTATACATTCACCTCTCAAAAATTCGACTGAAGATTTTCCTTCGGGATTCTCTTTATTTCGGCGTAAGAACAATCCCTCAAAAGTCCATAAAGCCAACTGGACGGCTACATAAGTTACAAAAGATCAAAGGTCACGAAAATCAGTTTTTCTCAAATATCAGACTATTGGTTCTACTTTAATTTTGGTCGTTATGAAATTTGTTCATGAGCTAAATCTACATAAAAAAGGTCATATACAAAATGTACGTAGAACCAATAATTTTTGAGAAATAGAGCTGAGAAATTTCGGAACCAAGCGCATACTATTCTTGAAGTCTAAATAAAGAGAATCCCGAAGGAAAATCTTCAGCCGGATTTTTTTAGAGGTTTGGCCTTTTCTGGGCTAAAATAAGAAGAACGAATTTTACCAAGTGTTTGTGAAGAACCTGGAAGTAGTACAAGAGGAGTTGCTTGCCGATTTAATATTCTTAGTAGTTCTACCGTGCATAATGTATTAAAAGCAGATTCTTTATATCCGCACCACTTTGGTACAGTTCAGTAGTTAACACCTAATGATTATCAAAGTCGCACTGGCTACTGCGACAGACCGACCTGAATCAAAATTTCCATTGTCAACTGATGTAGCCACTTTTTCAAAAGACGGCATTTTTAATTGTCACAATATGCATCAGTGGGCTCACTAAAATATACATTGTATGAAACCGTCCAGAAACCAGGTCAGATTTTCTTTGAATGTTTGGATGGGAGTACCAGCAGGCGATATTATTGGCCCTCCCTTTTTACCACAACGTCTGAATGAAGAAAATTATTTTCAATTCATTAATGAACTGATACACGATTTTCCATTCAATCTGCAAAATTGACTGATCTGGATGCAAGATGGCGCACCAGCTCATTTTGGGAATGGTTGAACGAAAATTTTCCGCAGGTTGTATAACGGCCCTATATCGTGGCCATCGCGGTTCCCTAACTTAAATCCCTTGAATTTTTCGTTTGGGGTTTTCTGAAGGAAAAGGTTTACCAAACACCCCCCAGAAGATTTACAAGACCAAGCACGAATAATGGTCAGTGTACAATTAATTACTCTATGAATACTTAGAAATGTTCATAATGCAGTACCATTGCAAACAACTTCCTGTCTGGAAGCTAACGGAGAACAATTTGAATATTTGTTAAACTACTAAGTTTAGTTTTTACGATCAATTTGAGTAAATTTGTAATTTATAAGTAAAGCCCGGATGTTTAGGCAAAATGCCTAAAACGTCTAAAACTGCCTAGTATATTAGCTATTTTTATTCATAAATGTTTTTTTCTTATTGTGTCTTAAATTTAAGATAACTGTCGATTTTTCATAGAAATATCTACAACAAACAATCTAAATATTTATTCCTTGAAAATGCCTGACAAAGGATTATCTTTTCAATTCTAAAGTTATGCTTAATCAAGGTATAATAGAAGAAATTTAAATGTACATGAAAGACAAAAGGATTTGGATATCTATAGATGAGACGACAGATGCTGTAGGAAGGTAATTTTTCAAATTACAAAATTTACGTTCTTTGTATCAATAAAATTTGATCTTGCAGGCAAATCGCACATAATCAAACCTCCAAAGTCTACTTATTAAATTCTAAATGTCTTGAAAACGCAAATAACTCCACAATTGCCCAATTATTTACAAATTCCCTATCGTTACTTTGGCCAGACAGAATTCAACATGACAACGTGCTTATGTTCGTGAGCGACGCCGCCCCGTATATGAAGAAAGCAGGAAATGCTCTAAAAGTATTATTCCCGCGTATGGTACATTTAACATGCTTAGTTCATGGACTTCACGGTGTAGCGGAGGAAATACGCGAACAATTTCTAGATGTGGATAAGTTAATATCTTCAATAAAAAAGATTTTTCTAAAAGCACCATCAAGGGTAAGGCTCTTCAAAGAAAAGGCCCCCGAGTAAGTTTTACCACCTCAACCAGTACTGACACGATGGGGCACGTGGGTTTCAGCTGTATGTTACTATGGCACCAATTTAGAAAAAATAAAACAGATAATTTCAAATTTAGATGAAGATTCGACAGCTTCAATCAAAGAGGTAAAAAAACTTGGAAAACAAACATTTACAGAATGATCTGGCATTTATTTCTAACAACTATTCTCTGCTTCCTGGTACAATAACAAGACTAGAAAGCGGGGATTTACCTTAGTCGATGCCAGTAGCGTACCTAAGGGGGGGCGGTCCGCCCCGGGCCTCATCTTGTACGGGGCCCCCAAATGGGCCATCAATAATTATACAAATCCGTAAATCTGTTAACTTAAGTTAAATTTACTGTAGGAAGTATGTATAACAGTAATATAAAAAATAGCTAAGCTGATCATTTAATAAGACTTAAGTTACAATAGTTTGACCTCCTATACTTGGGCCTAGACTTCAAAACAAAGTTTTTCGATTTTTAATTTTTGTCTATTGAACTAAGTGCATTCCTGACAATAGCATTCTTAGTTTTTTTAACATTATATATATTTATTGTTCAAAAATCTTTTTCATCGTTTAACAATTTGTGCGACATTATTAACATTAGAAAACATATTTTTATTTTTGCGTTTTTTAATTACTTGCAGACAACCAGTGGCTTAGATAGTGGACGCAAAAGACCACAAGGATTTGGGGGCCTCACAGTCGTTTACAGATATGAAATAAAATAGCCATATACTTAGAAAAGTCCGAGAAGCGAAATTTTTACCGCCCAGTAATTTTACTTTTCACTTTCAACTAAAATTTCTATTATGTAGTCACGTAGTCGGTTTATTGCAATTTGCCGGAAGTAAGTATACCTCAATAGTGTAAAATTCGTCGGTATTTATTGCACATTGTCGGTGTCTTACTAGAAGAAACCCCCATTCTTGTAAAAGAGCAATAATATCTGTTCCACATCTAATGTCCAACTTTTACAGTCTTTCTAGTTCCACCCTTAAAATATAAATTGCTTTTTGGTGACATAACTGAAGATATTTTAAAAGTTCTTGACACTGATAGATTAGACATATAATTTTGTCGAAGTCAAGGTTATGACAATGAACCCACCATGGCAGGTTTCCATTCAGATGTACGGGCAATGATTCATAAGTTAAATAGATTTTGTTTGTACCTTGCCTAAATCATTCTCTAAATTTATGCGGTGTTCATGTTTTTAGAATAAATCCCAATTCTGTGACGTTCTTTGGAACATTGGAAAGTGTTTACAATTTCTTTTCATCATCAGCTCATAGATGGGATAATCTTAAACAAGTTGTTGGAGTGTCAGTAAAAAACTGTCTGAAACTAGATGGAGTGCTCAGCACGATGCCGTGAAACCAATAATGAAACATTTTGACATAGTGGTGCAAGCTGTTGAGAGGTTAAGTGATCAAACAGAATATGTTAATACAAGAGGATCGACTGAAATTTTAATGAGAAACATATATGATTATAAATTTCTCGGATTCTTTCACTTGTGGTCGAACATTTTAGAAAAAGGAAATTATACTTAAAAATATATACAAACAGAAGGTACAAGTTTAGAGAAGATTGTACAGAAACTAAGAAGCTTGAAGATTTTTTTAGAAGAAAGCCGTGATGAATTGGTAGATAACGCATTAAAGTTTGCAAACAGAACATGTGAAAAAATGGGAATATCTGTTGAAAGAAGGGGACGAAGAAGGTTCAAGAAAATGATGCCTGGAGAAAAAGCAAGAGATGAAGGATTAACTTTAGAACAAGAATAAAAAGATGCATAAATGAATGTATAGACAAATTATATCAGGAGCTGACTACGAGAATGGAATCAATGGAGAGCATTTTTGAAAAATTCAGCATTACTCCGGCAGTGAACTTAATAGGTGCTAGTGACTTACAACTTCCTAGCCTTATTTCAAACTTTAGCAATATGTACGACAACTTCAAGAGATCCTGCCCGAAATAAAGAGATTAAGAAGGCATATAAAAGCAACGGGAATCGCAACAGAAGAGACAATGAAGTGGACCGCACTCAAAATGATTCAATTTACAGTGGAAATGGACTTTACAGAGTCCTTGCCAAACATTTGCTTGGGCCTAAAATTATATTTAACAATTTGTGTATCCGTAGCTTCGAATGAAAAGAGCTTTTTGACTTTTCCTGTACAATTACAGATATTATATGCATGAGAATTTCATCGTTGCTAAATCAGCTAAAATTCGTCTTGTACCAGTATACTGGCAGTCAATTTGATATGTTGAAGTTAACATATAAATCTTAACATTAGATCCATGCTGTTTCAGGATGTGAGGACACTCAGAGAAATAATTCTGTAGAACCAAATAAAGTTGCTTTGTTGTAAATAAAAAATTTTCTTGTATTTGCTCCAAATATTATAATTTATTTGTAGAAACTGAATTATTTATTTGAAATCACATAGCCTCTAAATTGAAATTGAAGTTATCAATTACATACTAAGTTAATTGTCAGAATAGAATAAATAAAATAAAATAACTCACAAATGTGGGATTTGAACTGTAACTTCAATCCTTTTTTAGTGAACTATTTTAATAAAATACATACATAACACGTTCTTATATAAATAAGTATTTAGTTATCCCAAATAAAGAATTTATTTGAAGTTAATAAATGCTTTAAATATATTTATTTATTTGGCTTCAATCAATAGTTGCTCTGGGTGAATGTTATTTTAGCAATCAAATTTTCCCTGTAAAGTATCATTTATATTATAAAAACGGTTAATTTTTTTTTTGTAATTTTAAAACACTGGTAGGTTGGATGTGTGATCGTAGGCACGCAAGCGCGTTTGTGTAAAGCTTGAATAGGGGCCTCCAAAAAAGTCCCACCCCGGGCCTCATTTGGTGAAGGTACGCCACTGGTCGATGCCGTTAATCTTGTAAATAATACAATTAAAGATATTTGCAGCGTTTCTGGCAGTAAGGGTCGTTTGATAAAAGATAAGTGTGAATTTGTATTCACGGCAAATAAGGATTTTGAGGTTATAAAAAGCTTATCAAACATTCTTTCAGGCAATATAAATAATGAAAATGTGAAAAATTACGAAATAACTGAGATTGCATATTTAAAATTTGCACCAGTTACGTTCGGTGGATGTGGAAAGATCATTTTCACAATTAAAGTATGTATTGCCTGATAGAAGGCAAGCATTTACAACAGAAAATATAAAAAAAACCTTGTGATTAGCTGTAATTCCAATAAACAATAATATTATTGTTATAATCTATTATAAAATCGTAATAAAACTACTTAATCAATAATATCTATTTTATTTTTTAAAATGCCCGTTTCCAGATTCTTAAATGCCTTTTTAAACACTTTTTAGTGCCTGAACATCCGGACTTTATTTATAACTATATTAACTTGTTTTAAATCTTAAATAAATCAATCAAGTTCCTAAAATTGCTTTCTCGAGGAGCAATTATGCAACCAAAAACTTTCTTCGATAAACATTTTCGTCTCAGTTTTACATGGGGAATGTGGCTGCATGAAGCTGTACAATCAATTGTACACTGTATACTGACTAATTAAAGCTCACTATCGATCAAAGTAAATAATAAATTGTATGGAACAACGTTTTGTTTAGATTAATTATACAGATTTACAAATTAATAGATGTTAGTAACAAACACTTCCAAAAGCAAACTGCACATATACCGTGTGTCCGAAAAGTATGGAATATCCTATATATCTCAGTAAATATGCATTTTATGGAAAAATGTTTCCTATAAAAGTTGTTTAGTGTTTAGTTTTACATTACAGGGCAATAGCAAATAACTATTTTTAAAAAGAAAACAAAAGCGCAACGAATAATGCTTCAATTTTTTTTAATGGAAAAAGTATCCCTTTGTTGTACTCATTTGATAGAGAATGTTTTTCTCTTTTCAATGATGTAAAACTTTAATACACTTGCATAAGTACATTTTGATTAAAACGCAAAAAATTGTTTGAATAACGCTTCAAAGTTTATTTATTCATCTGTTACTTTTCCAGACGCGGTCTTTTAAATTTTCAATATCATCTAGTCACATTATGGTCGGTGTGATACACTTTTGTTTGTTGCAACAATTGAATGCGTCGTAGAAATGGCAATTAATAACCGAACTGAAGCGAAATGTTATTCGTTTAATTAATTTAAGCATTTTGATTAACGTGAGGATAACAAAGTTACAAAAATACGACTTGCTATGGATCATTTATCAGAAAAACATCGTATCGAAATTTTAATGATACTGGGATATGGAGACAGAAGGAGAACACAGGAGGAAGTTTGCAATTTGTTTAATAACGTGCACCCCGAATACCATATTTCTCAGTCTACTGTAAGTAAAATTTGCATAAATTTCATGAGACGAGTTCTGTCAAAAATAGTCCAAAATCGGGCAGACCTAAAGCTCTAACTAATGAACAACGTGAAAATATAACGTTGGCTGTCGTGGAAAATCCACATGTTTCTGGTTCGACAAATTGCTCGTGAACATACTTTGAAGAAATCCACTGCACACGAAGTTCTAAGAAAGGAGAAGTGGCATCCGTATAAACCTTGTATAGTTCAATAATTATTAAAAGATGATTTAGATCGAAGATTGCAATGTTGCGAAGAAATAACACATAGGCTTCAAGAAAATGCAAATTTTCATAAAAATATCCTCTTCACTGATGAGGCAACGCTTTGTTTGAATGGTACCATTAACAAACAAAACCCGCGCTACTGGTCTTCGCTAAATCCTGGCTGGTATGTAGAAGGGCACACCCAATATCAGCAGAAAGTCAATGTCTGGGCAGGAATTATTGGAACTCAAATTTTGGGATCTTTTTTTTTAGAACATATACTACAGCGGATGCTTATCTAGATTTTTTAAGATTTGACCTAGTCCCTGCTTTAGCTGTTGTATTTCCTAGTGAACTAGATCCAGATGTACCCCATAAAAGAATATGGTTGCAACAAGACGGGGCTCCTCAGTTCGAAATGAATGTCCGACAGTTTCTTGATAATATATTCTCTTATCGACGGATAGGCAGAAGAGGTGCAGTAGAATGGCCAGCTCGCTCGCCGGATTTAAGTCCACTTGATTTTTTTCTGTGGAGCCATCTCAAAAATAAGAACTGTAGAATGTAGTTATACAAAATTTTCAATTCGTAACAGATAAATATTGAAATAAACTTTCAAACAATTTTTTGCGTTTTAATCAAAATTTACTTACAAAGTTTTACATCATTGAAAAGAGAAAAACCATCTCTATCAAATGAGTATAATAAAGGGACCTTCTCATTAAAAAAAATTGAAGCATTATTCGTTGCGCTTTTATTTTTTTAAAAAATAGTTATTTGGTATTGCCCTGTAATGTAAAACTAAACACTAAACAACTTTTATAGGAAACATTTTTTCATAAAATGCATATTTACTGAGATATATAGGATATTCCATACTTTTCGGACACACTGTATAATTACGTGCCTGTATTAATAGATACTGAACGTTAAATCTAATGTGCTGCAGCAATAAATAGAATAAACAAAATATAAATGGTACCAGTTTTGTAAATAGTTACAAAGTATGATCCAACTTTTAATATGAAAGTTCAATAAGAATTCATCGAGAAAGAGAACTTTTAAACACTTCGAGCGAAACCTAAAGTTCGACATGTTTCTACGTTTCAACAAGCTTTCAACTCTTAATAAACATTCGATATGACGAATGTCAATATATGTAGTTAAAAAATTCAAAACGAAGATCAGAGTTTGAAATAAACAACCTTCATGCTGTATTTTGCAGAATGTTGAATTTACAAGCTCTCCCGTCAGATTGCAGCAATACTCAATAGTAAATTGATTCAGAAAATGTAACAAGGTTTGTAGGAAACATTTCAATAGTACAATAACGCTTTTGTTTTTGTTGACATGTTTACATCCAAAATGTTTAGAATCAGGAGAATTGCGTCATTTCAATATTATGGTTTTCATGTATGGGCATGGCCAAATGACTGATAAAATTTATTTTGATTGATTCAAAACAGAAAAACAAAAATATGTAGTTATCTTTGTCGGAGAAAGGAAATACTGGGTAAGTTGTGCTGTCATAGAACTCTTTAATAGTTCTAGAAAGAAATCTTCAACTTTTCAAGTTCTGAAATGAATCTCGCCATTATCTACTACTACTACTATTATTATTATTATTAGTGCCATTCGTATCGTGTCTTTAGCAGATTGATATTTTACATTTGAGTCTCGATGTATTAACATACGTATCTCACAAAAGTTTTCGGATTTTTTTTTTTTTAATTTTAATTACTAATTGCTTTGATGGTGTAATCAGGTTAACAATGAAAATAGAAATTTTGCTGTTGTTGGTTAGTCAACCAGACAACTTGATTTTGTTCAAAGGTTCATGAGAATGGTTTGAAAAATATACAAAGGCATGTTTATAATCTAAATGAAATTATTACCTTTTATGCAACTCGCAGTACACCCATTGCAATAATTTCGTCGTAATCAAATAGCTCTATGTTTGATCTTACTCAAAGTTCCGGGAGTGGTAGAGTGTCATAATGCATAATTGAAATCTTGATGAGTACATTACCTTAAGATTCAATGTGTCATGTGCTATCATTAGGAAAAATTTGGCACAAAATAATTTAAATTAATACATAAGGACAGAAACATTCAAAATAAGAATTCCTAGATGTTGTTTAAAACTGCAGGTACTTTTTTTACTTAATCCTTCTTACGGTGTCGAGAGGGACGGCGCTGCCAGCCGTTTCCATTCCTTTCGGCCATAAGCTTTCTTCTCTCTAATCAATATTTCTTCTATTCAAAGTTTTCCCTATCTCATCGTTCCAAATCTTTGATGGTCTCCCTCTGTTGCGCTTGTAATTCATACCCATCTTCCAGATTCTCTTCACCATTCTACAGTCACTCATTCTTACCATAAGGCCAAACCACATTAACTGACACACTTCAAGTCTTTCTAAAGTAGTTCCGACATTGCATTTTTCACGTATTACTTCGTTTGTTATCCGATCTCGCCCAGTCAGTAGCGCATCTCGAACACTTGAATCTTACTTCTGTTTCGCGTATTCAACACTCACGTTTCACCGCTATACAGAAGTACCGGAACATACACAGTTTTAAACGCTCTCATTTTTGTATTAAGGCTTGTTTATTTCTTCCTTATAAAATTTTTATTCCAAGCATGGAACAAACTCGTTGCACTGCTCACTCTGCTCTCTATTTCGGGGCCAAACTCCCCTTGGGCATTTATTTTCGATTCCAAATATTTGAAATCCGTTACTTGCTTTACCATCTCATTATTCACAGTGATGCTTGACTCCATTGCTTCTTTGGATATCACTAAAAGTTAGCATTTCTCACTATTCACCCTCATTCCAAATTCGACGAAGTTTTCATTTCAAATATTCGGACTTAGTCTTCCTGGCAATTTCGTTCATCAGAACAACAAGCAATAAAGGGCTCAGAACACTACCGTGTCTCACACCCGCTCTGATTACAAACTCCTTTGATGTTACGTTATGCGTTCTTATTATGTTCCGAGTGCAACTGTATATGCTTCTTATTGCCTGTAACAACTTATATCCCACTTTCCTCCGTTCTACAACTTCCTATATTTTACGTATCTCTAGACTCAGTATCAAAAGCCTTTTCTAGATCTACAAAACATAGAAACAATTTCCTATTATATCGCAAAGCTTTTTCTTATGGAAAATATCAGATCCATTGTACCCCGACCAGGTCTGAACCCACATTGGTTTTCATCCAACGTTCCTCGACAATCCCTCTCAGTATTTTCTCTAATATTATCTCATAAAGTTTGCTAGCAACTGGTAGCAATGATATTCCTCTATAATTGGAGCAAGTTTCTGAAAATATATCTGATTTTTCCACGGAGACCTTTCATTAATTTTTGCACACCAGTTTGTGTCGCATTATTTGAAGCTTTTTTCATGTTTTTTCAAACTGATCTATTCTGCAACTTTGCCACTTTTTCTTGCGTGTCTTTTAATAATAGTCCAATATTTTTTATTAGCCGTATTTATGGACAATTAAAGAGGTTCATGGTCTTTTCAACAAAAATGGCATTATTTCCAGTTAGGGGGTTTAAGGTGTCTGCAGCATAGTGAGCGCTGGACAAATCTGGCCAAAATAACACTAGAGTTTCGTGTACAGTCGGAATAATTTTCTTTGAAGACATTCATTGCGGAATGTTGCAGCATTTATGGTACCTGTTGAAAAAAATGCTGCAGATCTTTTCCCGCAAGAGCAAATTGTTTGCCACAAGAACCTCTTCATCAAATTTGCCAACACAAATTGTTTTATTTAATTCCTTGACATCTTCACCTACAGCAATAGTATAAAACTGTGCACCAGGCAATGTACATGTATCCATTTTCATGTACTTCTCATCATCAATCAACACACATCGTTCAGAATTTTCAGAAAGGTACTCGTACAATTTTCTAGCTCTTGTTTTAGCTCGTTTTATTTACATTTCTGTTCTTTTTGGCTTTTTCTGTTCCTTGTATGTCTTCATGTTGTACCTCTCTTTGGTTTTTGCCCAGTTGAAACCGTCACATGTACTCTTTTTGCAATTTCTCTTGTAGACATTGAACAGTTTTTCTTAAGTAAGGTTATAATCTTCTTATCGACCTTAGGATTAGCACAATCCTTTTTTATTCAAGGTTTTTGCATGTCTTCAAGAGTATTATGTCCAAAAAAATTTTAATCACTTTTTTGGCACCTTTCACAGATACATTCATAGATCTCGCTAACTGTCTAAATGATAAATCATGTTTACTACACTATTTGTGCACAATCAGTTTTCTTTTCTCTTTACTTATTTTTGTCATTTTGAATAAAAGTACAACGAATCGAAAAATACAAAATTATTTTAAAAATAATAGGTAGTGACAAATGTTTTCATAGTCTCCGTAATTCGAATTAAGTTTTGTTTATGGAAAAAAATTAAAATCAAAATGTGCCCTTTCTTTGGCAAACATGTTTTATTTAATCATTTCCGCCTTAATATCGTCGTGTCCGGCGGCTTTGCCATTCTTCAGTCTTCGAATTGCATACTGGCACTTCCCATAGGATATCTCATCGTCAAGATCCAACAATCTACTGGGTTCTGCCACGTTGTTGCCCCTTTTATCTGTACCGCCTTTCAAGAGTTCATAAAATGTTCTTTGCATCTCTCTCTTATTTGTGTGTCTGATACCAATAGCATCTTTAATACCACCTATCCCCATTTTTTTTTATTTTGCCTGAAGTTTTTTAATGTTTTATAAAACAGTTTCGCATTGCCTCTGCTATCTCTTTCCATTTTGTATCCAAATGGTTTTCCTGCAAACCTGGTCAATGACGATAAGGAAAACTATCTACCTTTAGATGCTGACTTGGCAGGTATTAATACTGTTAATGTTTTAAACCACGCTAGTGTTTTGGCTATTCTGGAGATGAAGTTGTCTCAATCATCTCGGTGGTGCCTTTGTTGTAGACAGCTAGATGGAACAACATTTTACAATCCGGTCTTGAAGACGATCGACGTTTGAAATTGGTGGAGAAATATCCTCCCTTGAAAAATTGTTCCAATTGGGAGGCGCCTAAGCTTAACCCACAAGTCAAAACAGTGATTTCTGATTCGGGAGCACGAAGGAATGCTAGATTGTCTAATCTACGAGTCTAGATTGGTGCCAGTTTACCAGTTATTGGCTTAGCTTTACCTAATTCGTTAAAAAAAACAGAAGAGGAGAGAGGTTAGACTCATTGAGAGAGTAAGCAATGCATGGCGCCTTCTATGTGATGTACACTTTTTGGAAACTAATTCGAAGAGGAAATTGATATCTCTAAGGCTGGGTGGCACAAAGCTTTGTTAAATGCTTGATCGATTGATCAATCACTTAATCAGTTGATTAACCTATCAGAAGTAGTGAAATATTCAGACTTATCCAATTAGATCGGCTAATCAACTGATGAATGATCAAATTATTTTTGTGCAACCGAGCGTAAATTTCAACCGAGACTTCCCAGTAGCGAATGGCTTTTTGGTAAAAAGTTAGACGTAGCAGTCATTGAAGGTCGCGAAGAAAATAATGAAGAAACCATCTACTACTAACACTAAACGGTTAAACTGTCGAAGTTCACCTCAACTGACTAGACGGGCGCGCCAGAGTGGACTAAACTTCCTTCAGACCTCCAACGGTCAACGGTATCAAAAGAAAGACCCAGCGTTCCGAGTATCAAGAGGAACCCAAATCGAAACGATGCCATAGACTACAAAAGTGAGTAAAAATGATGGTTGGTTAAAGGACTATGTCAACAGATCGAATCTTGTCACAAACAACAGTCATATTTTCTCTTGGCTCTGTGGACACACCTTACCTTTTTTTAAGAAATCTAAGCAAGCTATTGCACCCAGGCAGCCAAAATATTGGTTTCTAAGATTAACGTTTTACAGGGTTGCATTGATAATCTGCTACAGATTGGTGCCATACCTAACGTAGACACATATAAAGGTCAGTTCATTTCAAGAATTTTTATTGTTCCTAAATCAGATGGTGTCTATCGACTTATTTTGGATTTAGATAATCAGAATTCTTTTGTTGAAACAAGGCATTTCAAAATAGAGGATCATAAAGTTATTTTATGACAAAGGTAGATTTAACAGATATGCATCTTTTAGTATCAATTCAAGTCCCGCCAAAAACTTACGATTTGAATTTGGATATGCCTTGTATGAAAGTAATTGTTCACCATTTAAGTTGTGTGTTGCTACCTTATTGTTTACTAAGCTCAAGGCCGAGTGGCACGATAAGCCTGGGTTAACTTGAAAAACTGATTGACTTGAAAGCCCAAGATATAACTTGCGTACAGATTTTTTACCTGTGAAGATTCTCGACATTAACTCTCTGGATGTCAACGTTTCCAAATTGTTAAATTCTAGAAGAAAATCCGATACTCCACTATTTTTGATTTGAAAATCATCTTCAAAAAGCCATTGTTAATAAGAAAAGTTTTGCCCAACCATGTGATTGGTTTGAAAATGCCAATCAACTTGCAAAAAATTGTTATTTCATTTTGACATACCTACTAGTGGTTCAGATTAAATTTGGAAATAATGTCGGTTTGACATTTACATAATAAGGATTCTTTTCCTCTTTTCCTCAGCAGCAAAGAGTTAACTTTGGGTTGTTTGGAAACGCAACGATAGCATTTGGTTACATGGGAATAGGAAAACGAAGCTCAGGCGTAGACATAAGTAACATGTTAAAAGTACATCTATATAAAATGAAATTGAAGGGAAACACCATCGCTAGGACCTCTGTTGGAAATTAAAAAACTGAAAAAAAAGAGAACAATACAATACAACAGCAAAGCACATCCGTCGTCAGAAGTAGTCAGGAAATTATTAAATCGCATATCTGAAGATTTATCGTCAACTTTGACAACGTTGGTTACAGCTGTTGTTCATCCTTTTTCCGCAATGTTTACAAAATCTAGCGTCATCTGTCGGTGTATAATTTTCGCCAATACTATATTAAAGGAAGTAAGATCGGCAACAAAATCACTTACATAAGGAAGGTCATCTTGCCGAGTTCTTCACCGTGAGACTTTCTTTTGTTCTTTGTTTTCAAGAGCACAAGTGCAGCTTTGTATAGATATAATGCAGGCCCTGTGCACACGTGTGTCATAATAGATTGCAAGCATGACCTTCACATATTTCTATACAGTGTTTACGATATTTCTAGGTCGTATGTGGCTGTGGAAAAAAGATAGTTTGAGTATTGTAAATCGGACTGTTTATCTATTAACTCGGCTTGTAAAATCTTGTTGACGCCTAATGTGCTTAAAGGTTATGATTTTATGATAGTTTAACCTCACGTTGTTGTCGTTTTTTTGTAACTCTGTAAATATAAGGAAAAGTTGATTTCTTTTTAACAAAACAAAACTAATCGGTACTAAACGTTTATGCAAAATTTTTAATCGTGCAACAGCGCCAAATGCAGCCGCAGGTACGACAAGTTTCAAAAAACCAAAAGAAAACATTTCCAACCTAACAAAATGAAAGCATGGCCTGTTACGACCCAGATACATCGTGAACGGAGTATACTTACAAAGTATTCTTTATCTAATGTAACAATAAGTTAAAAATCAAACGGGTTTTTTAGAATTTCTGATAAGTTAACAGTTTACAATATGTGCACTACTGTTTATAACATTTTATAAGACAAAGTATGTCATTTAACACCAGCGGAACAATCTACCAGGCTTGGCACAAGAAAAAGATAGCATCAAAGATCACCAACGGCGGAATCTTGATTGGAAAGGCGTTTAATTTTCCTGACAGTAAACAAGCCCTACAGTTATCATAAAATGTCAGAAAACGTAATATTAAATAGTTTTCAATGCCGATATAGATGGCAGAGACGTATCTCTTGCTTCTTTTTCTTCGTTTCATCTGTACTCGTTGTATTTGAACAGTTTCTATGGTACAATATCCACCAATAGTAACAGAATCGACCAGTGGAATTGATACATTATTTCTGCAAGAACAAAAAACCTCGGCATTAAATAATTATTGATTTGAAAAGGCTTCCCAATTTTACTTTGAAACGGAACATCGCGGGAGAAAAATGTCAAAGTAATTCTTTTACTAAATAGGTTCAGATCTCAAAGATGACAACGTAGATTTCAGCCGAATAGTCAAGTGAACAATTACCAAAAGCAAGTCTTACCTCTCGAAATTAAAACTATATATACAGCCCAGGAACATTAGGCGAAAAATAAGAAAAACTACGGAAAAATCCGGGGTCAGCTAAATTTTTGCACAGACACTTAGTTTAGCGTTATAGTTAACGTGTGGAAAGTCTTCATCAATATCGTGTACACGTCAAAGGTTATTCAATGTCAAAGGTCACAAATATTGTTTTTTGACGGATATCTCGTTTCCTATTGATTGGACGCTAAAGTTGTAGATCAGACAATTCTCTACAGAAAATGTCTGGTGCATTTGCTACATAGGAGCAACCGTTATATTACACAGCTGAAAAGGTGCCGACCGCCTATAGCCCAGAAATATAAGGAGGTAACTGCGGAAAAATTCCGGGTCAGCTGAAATATTGCACAGACCTTTTTTGGCATTATAATTAGCGTATAAAAAGTCCGTATCAATATCGTGTACGTTTCAACCTGAAAATCTGGAAAAATCAAAGAGAAAGAAAGTTACGAACACGATTATTTTTCAGTTCAATTTTATTAGATATATTTTGTGTAACAAAATCTAACCTAACTTTAACTATTTTAATAATAAAATTTTGATTTACGCTTTAACCCGGAAATGAATCAATAATGTTAACAAGCGTATTTTGGACTGCTTCGAGTTTATCCTAGTCAGAGTAAGCTTTCTGTGACATATATCAGCGCAGGATTTAGAAACGTGCTGGCACTCACAATCAGAATATCTAATAGCTTTAATGTGCGCTTTCGAAGAGAACCAGCGGTTAAATGGGCTGTAAAACGGCCGAGTAAAATAAAGTATCAACCTAGGGTTGCCAGAGAGATTTCAGTCACTCAAGAGAGCGGAGAATATAACCAAAGCCAGCAAAGGCGCAAATGGGAGTGATCAGCGTAGTAAAATTGAAACACAACAGGGCATAATAAATCATTGTATTAAAAAAATAAAGTCGCTGCCTATAGATGGCGTGGTAATATCATGCACAAATGCACAATAATGTACAAAAGACAAATAAGCTGCCGTTTTAAATTTTTACATGTGCTTTACACTGTTTTTACGGTATTCACTAGTTCAAATGACTGTGTCGGATATCTGAGTTGGGCAGAAGCGGATTTAGGTTTGATTGCGCCCTAGGCCTGTTTTGATATGGCGTCCTTTTTGTTTTTTAAAGGTGTATATAAAATATACAGGGTGTCCTGTAAATGCCAATATAGTTTCAGGTAAACATCTTCTTCTATGAGTGCTTATTGCAAATCTGCAGTCAGTAGTCAGAAGTTAACATCTTTAACACTAAATAAACAGAAACCAAAGAATCAAATCCAAATAAAGCCATTACGAATTCAACAAATGAATCTGTTGAAATAACAGTTACCATTGAAAAAGCACAGAACTGTCATATTTCTCTTTTTGAAGATGCTGCTAAAAACTGAATTATATTACCAAAAAATAGATATGACAAACATGCAAGTCTTGGGTGTACTGATAAATCCGATAAAATTAGCTGCCAGCAATTCTTTCATGTTTTGACAATTTTATGGTCCATTATCACTGTAATAAAATTGATAAATCTTTGATTTCTTGCGATACTTTGGTTCCTGTATTCAAATAATTTTGTATTTGCTTGCAGCAGCGTTGCCAAGTTTAAATTTCTTTTTTTGGTTCGTGAGTACGTTGAAACATTCGTGTTTTCAATTTTGGCATCTTAAGAGGTTGAAGGAGACTGCTATCTGAAGCACAGATTAAATAAAGGTCAGATATTTCACTTCGACAAATTTGTGGATTCTACTTCTCTCTCTCTCTCTCCCCTCCCCTCTCTTTTTCTCTCTCTTTCAAATCAACTCCCAGAGCTTGCTATTTTGACATGTACTGCGCAAGCAGCACGGCGTGGTATGCACTTTTCATAAAACGCGCGTAAAAGAGTAGGCGTGGTAAATTCCCAAAGCTGTAAATGTAAATGTGCAGAGACAAAAAATGGGAACATTGGTGGAATAGGGAGTGAAATATCTGACCTTTATTTACGAGACACCCTGTATAATGATAAAAATATAAAAAGCAATTGATGTAGCAAAAGACAAAGAGTTGAGAAAAATCTATTCAATTTTTTTATATTTTTGTAATTCCCGAAATTTTCAAGTGGTAAATTAATATTTTTTTTTATTTCAATAATTAGATACTTAACCATGTTAAGGTATAAATGATTTTTTCATCATTCATGTCTTTCCTTCCACAACTGCTTCAACTTCGAAACATTCAACTTTTAGGTTATATCTTACTTTTCACGTGTGCGAATAATTATTTGGTTAGTGTGGAAAAAGCATATGAGCATTTTAAGGGCTAAAAATCTAGACTGACTGATTTCTTCAGCCGCTAACTATGCCCCAATAAGCCCAATGATTTGAAGTACGAACAGATTCAGCTTGTTGCGGATTGATGTTGATTCATCTTCTAGGCGTGGAAGCTTAAATGCCCAAAGATGTCCCAATAAGCATTTTAATAAAAAAAATATCGATATGGTAAATATCAGTAGCAGACCATTCAATGAAAGCCAAAACAAAGACTTCCTAGAAGCCATTAATTGCCATTAATATATTGCAACTCAATGTTGGTAGTAGAGCACAAAGTAAAGTCGATAGACAAAATTCCTAACTTTACAAAGTGAGAATGTTCGAACCTATTTTTCTAAATAGCAGTACACAACAAATGTGTTGAGAGTTTAGTTTTTTTGGACAGTCCCATTGGCAGAAAAAAGCATTGTTAAACACATACAAAACTTAGAATGTAGGGCCAAAAAAACATTCATACTTTCTCAGACAATGAGATCCTCCTAAACATAATAAACATCTATGGCGTCGTATTTTCAATTTGATTACAACTCTGGTTTCGACAACTCCTACATATTTAACGAATTCATCATATTCAAAGTCATGAGCCTTTTAGTATAATACAACGCACTGTAGGAGATAACCAGGCAGAAACTTACTGAATGTTACTAATTCATTCTCATTAATTCCCCTCAATTGCTTCTTGTTAAGCATACCTCGGATAATCTTCGATAGGTGTACGCGATAAGGCGTGCTGGAAGTTCTATCCAATTCCCTAGTAGACTTCTCAATCGTTTTTAGTGATATTTACAACCTGTCACGTAAGTTCAGGCAAGTCGTTTAGTTTGCAGGTAGAGAGAAACGCTATAGCCTATTGATGAAGAATAAGGACTAACTGTAGTCTAGGTCTGCGGAATGCTGAAAGCCTGACATGTCTTTCACCTCATAAGTATAACTTTGGAAGTTCTCTCAGTTCAAAGAAAGAAACGAGAAGACAATTTGGAATTGGGGTGAATAATTCGATTATCGAACACTTTCGTTATGCAAATTGTCTAGAGATCGTATAATTTACAAACGAACAAAATTGCATTAACTACGTCCTACGTGGTTGATGAAATAGTTTTACGTAAGGAGATCTTAACATTCGCAAATAAATGATTGATTTCAGAGAAATTATCCTCTTAACCTTCGTAAACGAGGTAGGGTTTTAGAATATTTAGAGAAACGTAAATATTTTAGTAATTCAAAATTACGCTTTCCGGCAAGCACGAGAAAATTTTAAAACTGTAACGAAAAGTTTTTTGTAGGAGGTTACGCACTACTGCTAATGGGGATGTAAATATTCCCGTTTCCCATTAATTTTACTCAATAAATCACTACGCGCTTACTTTTTTGCGATAGCTAGCTAAAAGCTGTTTTAGTTAAGTATGCACATTCATGGCACTAAATGAGATATTGGAAACTCGCTTTAAGTTACTAATCCCCAAAATGTAATCTTTGAAATTAATTCTATGGAGCAGAGAGTCAATTCAATAAATTGCGTAATAATACCGTTAATACAAATTAAGAGTGAAAGATCAAGAAAATTTATTTGCATTTGTGTATTTATTTAAAATATGCGCGAAAACAATTGATAACATAATTTAAAATAATTATCTTTCCTTCGTAAATTACTCGTTTTTCTATTTTGATATCTGCATTTGTGCTCAAGGCACCCGAAGTGTATCGTTTTGGGTGGATAGTAGGGCGGAGTAAGTAATTTGTTTTAGAAATTGCAACAGCCTGGGGTTGGAATGGGTGCCTTTTTGGGTCAATATAAAGCACAGAAAACTTCAGTTATGTACGACTTCATATTCAGGTTCCTAGATGAGAGGCAATTTTGGAAATTTTCAGAAAATATTGATTTTTTAGATGTTATTCTATCAAAAATTAGGTTATTACGTAATTGAATGTTGTGTAAGATTGCAATTACTGCCATTCTCGGTCAAAAATCTCAGTCATGTTTGCGTTCAGCTTCAGGTTCCTAGAAAGTACTCAAGATCAATGATTTTCCGAAAAAAACCTTTTATATTTATCAACTTTGTATTCTACTATTGCTTTTGTTTTATTGTTGTTGCATGTAATCATTTTATATATCATAATACCTTATATCAAGACAATTCACGCATGCGGGAATTGTTCTTAACTTGCTAGCACCAGAGGATTTAAGTTCAATTAATCGAATAAATTATGAGAAATCTTATCAATACGGCGTGCAACTGTCCTTTTGTAAAGGGCTCAAACCAGAATAAAAACTGAAATATTTGGAACACCTTGTGAACTTCGTGGTAATATGCTCCCGACGCACAGTGGGGCCAAATCGCAAAAAGCTGGCCAAAAGTCGAAAAATGAAGTCACTATCTAGGGAATTTTAATTTACTCATTCATGGCAAAGAAATAATAGCTTTTTCATTATTGCCAATTAGACAAAGGTCGGAAGACGCGCAAGAATCGTGCAATAAATTGATCAAACGATATCGTGAAGATTTCTCGCAAAAATATAATAAAACCAAAACAATGGAAGATATAGTTTTACGATTATTAATCTCATCAGATCCCTTAATTTAGAGCTTATGAAAATTACCGCAGAAGAAATTAAAATCTTTGTCACCAAAAGCAATGCAACTATTAATTCCACCAACAATTACTGCCAGAAACACCTCTTCTGCAGAATCAACAAATCATGATGCAGATGATTCAGAAGATGAAATTTAGTATATCATTAACCTGCGTTGTACAAACTAAATTTATTACATAACTCAAAATTTACACTAATAAATAAAATTTAATATACAGTGACGAACAAAAGTATGGAAACAATTCTGTATGTTAAGATATTACATTACATTCTGTGATTACAGAGATACGGTATATTTCATTTGAAGCAACACCTGCAGTAATAACAAAAAACACCATTAAAACTCAAATTAATTTATTCATAGGAAAAATAAAAAATTAATTTTATAAATTAGATTAACAAAAGTATGGAAACATTTGTAATCAAACTCAAAGAACAATATTCTATAAACAAAAAAAAATAATTAATATTTTGTAGGAAAACCTCTTGCCTTAATAATAGCCTCACATCTTGATCGCATTGAATCGATCAGCTTGGTACAGTAATCTGAAGAAATGTTATTCCATTCTTCCTTGATTGCATTCCATAAATCGTCTCGTTTTTTTATATTTTTTTGCCTTATTTGTTTATCTAGATGGTTCCACAAATTCTCTATTGGGTTCAGATCTGGCGACTGTGATGGCCATTCCAATAGCTGAATTTTATTATCTCGAAACCATTTCTGAACCACTCTTGACGTATGCTTTGGATCATTATCTTGTTGAAATGTCCAAAGCAAAGGCAAATGTTCCTCTTCATAAAGTAACAAATTTTCCTCTAGAAGGTTTAGGTAAACTTGACTATCCATTTTTTCTTTGATTAAAGCAATTGGTCCAGTTCCACATCGCCGAAAGCAGCCCCACACCATTATATTACCTCCTCCATGCTTTGCGGTAGGGATAAGATATTTAGGATCGTATCTTTGGCTTACTGGACGTCTGACATATCTTGTATCATCACTACCTAATAAATTAAATTTGCTTTCATCGCTAAATACCACGTTAGACCATTGTTGAGGAGTCCAGTGTAAATGCTCTCGTGCGGATTTTAACTTTGCCATTCTGTGACGCTTTGAAAGAAGATGCTTCTTAAGTGCACGTCGTCCATGAAGATTTATATCTATTAAACGACGTCTAATTGTCATATCAGACAACACTAAATTTTTATATTCTTGTCTGATCTCCTTATTTATTTGCACGGCAGCTTTCCTAGGGTCACTTGTAGCTTTTCGCTTAATCAAATTGTTGATTTTCTTAGTCGTTTTCCGAGATCTGCCAGATTTTGCTGTGAAAACTTTGAAATTATTTTATTTATAGTTCCCCTATACATACACAGTAATTTTGCAATATCTGCTTGTCTTTCACCATTTCTATACTTTTCTATAATTTCTTCCTTTATATCACTACTGTAATATTTTACTTGAACCGTTGTTAGACAAATAATATTAAGTTTCACAATTAAATATTCATAAAAGTAGTTTTCTGATTTACTTTTGAAAGGAAAATGAAATGTTTCCATACATTTGTTCGTCACTGTACATATTATTCATTTCATACATTCTTTCTGCCATATTTGATCCCCTATATTGTTCTTGGATTTTTTCAGTTTCAGATTTGTAATCAGCGACCTCAAAAACCGCTGTAAACAAAATTTCATAAAAATATCACACATTTTATACTTCTTGTTCGCCACATTGGATCCGCCATTTTGTTTTTGTTATTTTTAGTTTCATATTCGTAATCAGCGACCTTAAAAATTCCTATAAACAAAATTTTATAAAAATATCATACATTTTATACTTTTTGTCCGCCATATTGGATACGCCATTTTGTTATCAGAACTTTTAACTTGAGATTTGTAATCAGTAACCTCAAAAACCTTTATATACTAGTTTTCTTGGGAATCGAACAAAGGCTTCATATTTTGGCCACCTTTTTGGGATTTGGCCCTACTGCGTCGACGTGCTTTGACATTATGAAAGGATATTTGTGGTGGCGAGAGTGTATGAAAGTAGAGAGTAATAAAGATCCTAGTGTTTTGACGTTTCACAAAAACTTTTAATTGATGTTAAAAATGTGTGGCAAAAAGCATCTCTCCCAAAAATTTCTAATCAGCAGATAATTCAAAAAGTAAGAGACTACAATGAAAAATACAAAGCTCTGAAGAAGAAGATGAAATCGGCTTATAATAAAAAAATGCCTTCCAAAAATCGAAATATTTAAGAAGAACAGCTGGGACACTTTTTGCCATACCGTAATCCTGGTAAATGTAATGATCTTTCTCTATGCTACAGCAAAATAAAAGTATCTATATGTGAACGAGAATTCCTACTCGACCAAAGAACTGGAAGAAATACGATAATTGGCAGTACTGATCTTAAATTCACGAAGAAAAGCATGGAAAGGAAGCAACCAACAACAAAGAGGATGAAAAAAGAAAAAAACAAAACTTCAAAAAGACATCTCAGCAAGCAGCACCTTGAACGACTCTACTGATACAGAAACAGACTTAAATGAAGATAAAAATGTTCCCCCAAGCTCGCCACAACCATCGACATCAAAACTCTCAAAGATTCTGTATACAAGAAGGTTAGCATTAAAAAATTTGGCTGACAGAAGTGATGTTTCGAAGAGATTTGCATCTCTCATTGTAAATGTTGCTCTGCGAGATTTAGCTTGGTTAGTAGAGCAGATCCATGAAAGATAATTGACAGAAGCAAAATAAGAAGAGAGCGAAAGAAATGGAAACGGAAATTAAAGATATCATCATTTCTGAGATTTACTTTGATGGAAAAAAAGATAAAACTCTTGCCGTTAAAAAAAAGAATCTATCCATCATGCTTGTACGAGAATTATTACGGAAGAGCATATTGTGATTATTGCCAAGCCGGAGTCGGAATATTTGGATCATGTTTCTCCAACATCCGGATATGCCAACAGCATTAGTGGTAGCATTTTAAGTTTTCTGAAAGACATACCCAGAGAAAGTTTCAACAACCAATAAATTGCCGCTTCGCCATTTAATGCACAAATTAGAAGAAAAACCAAATGACCCCAAAGGCTTTACAGGCATTATAAGAAAGCTTCTTGATGAGTACGAACAAAGCCCGTTGTCATCCATGGGTAAAGATATTTTAGTCGAAATCAAATGTAGATATTACAATGGGAAAATTAAAGTACGAGGGTGACTTAATAAGTCTTTAGATTAATATAGAAAACAAAGTGTTTTTTTGGTCAAAATCGATTTTATTTTTCTACATAGTCCCCTTTTAGGTCTATATACTTCATCCATTGATGCTCCAACTACGATGTCTGAAAGTCTGAAAAATACACGTTCACGGCGGTTATCACTTCATCATAGCTCGTAAATTTTTTCCTTCCAAGCCATGTTTTCATGTTTGGAAAGAGAGAATAGTAGCTCGGGGTCAGATGCGGAGAATACGGGGCGTGGGGAATCAACCAAGCCAAGTTCATGAATTTTGGCCATCGCGATCATCGACGTGCGAACCGGCGTATTGTCATGATAAAAGAGAACTGTTTTCCTCTGCTTTTGAGGTCGTTTGGACTGGATTTTTTTCTTCAATCTGTCCAATAATGAAGCATAATACAATCCTGTTATTGTTTTTCCTTTTTGCAAACAGTCTATGAACAATATACGTGAATCCCAAAAAACAGTCACCATTACTTTCCCACGCGATGGCACCGTCTTCGCCTCTTTCAAAGCAGGTTCGCTTGTTGAGTCCACTGTTTGGTCTCTGGTGTGTAATAATGGACCCATGTTTTGTTAACAGTTACAAATCGCCGCAAAAAGTTCATTGAATTACGCTTAAATCGATCCAACAGCTCCTTTGAGATGTTCATACGTACGCGTTTTTGGTCCAATGCCAACAATCGCGGCACCCCTTGCGTGGACAGCTTTCTCATGTGCAAATCTTTATGTAATATTTTTAAAACACGTTCTGTTGATATGCCTGCGGTCTGTGCTATCTCTCTAATTTTCATTCGACGATCATCCCGGACGCTCTTCATCAAGCACACTCGTACGGCAACGTTTTAACTCTGTCACCCAGTTTTTTACGGTGGCGAACGAAAGGGCAGACTCCCTGTAGACAGCGTCCAACTCTGCTTTTATTTCCGTTGGAGTTTGATCCGTCAAACGCAAGAATTTTATAACTGAACGATATTCGACTGGCTTCATTCTTTACAAATCATTGACATCGACTGACACAAACGACTGTCAAACAAAAACTACGCAGTGCCATCTGAAGGATAGACCATCGTATCTATAAAAGCATCTTGACTTGTGGTACCATCTTCATGCTCAGGCCAAACCCTCGTATCTTAGTTCATTTTGAAACCAATATTACTGCTTTGCGTTTCTCAGTAGGCTCGAATAAAGAGTAAATAGTGAGGAAGAGTGAGGCTAAAGAGGTGTAACAAACGCATTTTTGTGCAATAAAGTAGACCCAAGTGCAATATAATCTAAAAATCTCTGAAGGGTTTGCTATTATACAAGGTGAGTTTTTCCGATGTTTAGTATGGGCATCTCGAAAACTAGCGGAGATAGAGAGAAGATGAAATAGGGAAAGAATTGCAGTTTTACGAGCTCAATTTAATGAGCTTTTTGATTTTTTTTGGAAAAAATGCATGGCTAACTAGATATCTCGCAGAAATAATTTTTTTGTTATTTTGTTCAGTGCCTATAGCTCTGTTATTATTGACCTTAGAAAAAATGTGTAAAGGAAAAAGTTGTAGGTAATTATGTGCTTAATAATACAGTCTAACCGAATTTTTTATTTAAGCTATAATTTTTGAGTTACGACACACGCTTGTGTTTTTTCTAATGGAAACCTTAGTCGGCTGTGACTTTATAAAAAAGGCCCTTTTTCAAGGACTCTAATGATATACCACTTGGCATAGTTAGTTTTATAGATAAATAAATTATGGCCTTTTTTTTCTTTTCATTTTCGAACTGTTCAAGTAGTATGCTATGGAAACAATTGATAGATGCGCATTGCGTTTAATAATAAAATTTAAGTTAGTCATTAAAATTCTTCTGTTAATTATAATATTATTATTATTTAATTTTAATTAAATTAATTAAATGTAAATTATCTTGAATTCATTAGGTTGCCATGTATGTAATTCAATATAGAGTGTTATACCTACTGAATTTGTAGACGAACAGTTTTTGTTTCTTTTATGTTACAGTACACTATTAGATCAGGGCATTTAACATAATTAAAGATGTTCATTATAGCTAGCAAAATAAATACAACTAAAAAGTATTTGCCAGATGATTTGTTTCCCTCCGAAGGGAAGTTATATGGTATTATTCACAAGTACTTGTAATTCAACAATATATTGAGCATTTTATTTACTTGGGCACATTATCAAAAAATTTTTTATTATATTCCTTTCAATAAAAATTATGAATCTGCTATAAAGATAAAGGAAAATGAATAAATGTACTTACCACTAGTATAAAAAATGAATTTTAAAAAAGTGCTAATGCCCTCTAGTAACTAACAAATGTTATACATTTAGCTAATTAACTCTAATTTTGATTACCGTTCATGTATATTATTAAATTCAACCGTTTTATAAAAACAGGTTTTAGATTCTTACCTTTTCTTCTGAACTTTCCAACATGACATCCAGCCAATGATAAAATGGCCCATCTTCAGCAAGTCCTTGAGGATCGAAGCATGGACCACAACACAACAGAGCACTCATTGCTTGTAGAGCTGCCAACTGTAAATCAGTACACTTTTTATAACCTTGTTCTAAATCATTTCCACCACTTTGTCGGACCAGTGTACCATATCTTCCCGACCAAGTAGAGAAAAGCATGAAGAGGTTTCTACGAAGATCACGTTTTAACAATGTTTGACAAGTTTCCACTAAAATTTCAAAAAATAATTAGCCTTGACTTCAATTTAGAATTTGAAAAACTTACAAGAAAAGCTTTTAATCATTTTTCTAATGAAATTACAAAAGTGTAAAGTAATTTCTTTAACGGCACTAGAATGTTTATCAGGTTCGCTTTCAAGATATAATCTTGCACCATCCATGTATTCAACAAATGTTGGATGTAATGACTGCGTATCTCGATCTAATACACTGGGACTTATTCCAAAAGTTCCATATTCAGCAATCAGTTCAAGGACGCGAATCAACTGTAATCTAAGTGCATCACGTCGACGTCTTCTTCTAACATTTTCTTGTTTACGGTCTACTGCTTCACGAATGTATATAAGCAGTTCTTCCATTAGATCTCTATAAAAAGTATAAAACGATAAATTTAATAGAACTTAATTTAAGTTAACATACTTTAATGCATCACTGTTCACTTTTCCCAAAGCTAAAACAGCAGTGTCCCGTACATCAGAAACCTCACATCGCAATAGCGGTACAACCAATTTATACAGAGCAACAGGAGAAACGTTAACGCCAGGAGTTTTATTATCACTGCGTTCTGCACTTAAGCTATCAGGCGATGAGCTAAAAACATTTATAGTACAAAATTAGGATTAAATCAATCAAAATAATAATGATTGAGCGAATGTACAAAATGCAGTAAATGAAATTTTTATATACGGATAGAATTCTTTTGCAGAATTTATAGACTGATAAAATTAATTTTCAAGAGCACACTTAGCAGAAAGTACAACATCGAGCATGCTGCGTAAAGTAAAAATATGTATACCTTTTATATACAGCTTACCAAAACAGCAATTGATGAATTGTAACACAGAAATTTATTTTACATATTTATTTTTATATTTTAATCTATTTTAAGGATATTTTGACTCTGTTCAAAATATTTTGATTTTTTTATCTTATTTTATCAATTTACTATATAAGGTGGCGAAAAGTCACATCACTTACAATTGCAACACTGTTCACATATGGCATATGGCAGTTTGCAATGTTTAGATAAAATGGATAATATATTCATACTGGCTTTCATTCTAAAGATAAAAAAACCAAGAAATATTTTACACAAAGTTGAAAAAAAAATAAATGAAAAATATTTGATGTATGGTAAAAAATAAATTAATAAATCATGAAAACTATTTTCAAAATTCAAATATACATACATAAATATAACCTAACAAAATTTAATTCACTCACTTGGTGTAACAATAATTATCATACAGAAGTCAACACTTGAATGTCTCATAAAATATTAAGTGCAACTCTTGTCAACTGTCAGTTGTCACTGGTGGTATGTTCCTGTACAATGTCACTGTCATGTAACTTAATGGGTGATCCAAAAACAAATGCCGTAAAAACATGTCTGAGATTGAAGCAATCACAATTTACATATGTCAATTGATTAGTATCAAATTACTCCAGTCAGTTTCCATGATTTTATTTTTTTTATTTTCAAAAAAACGTCATACATCTGATACAGCAGATCTTCTTTCAGACATGCATAATATTTTCCAAGTTACAAGAAGTCAGTAGGAATTAAACATTTGAACTTTAGGAGATAGTGTAAATGACAATTTTGAAACTTTGTGAAAGAAACTGTAATGTTCATGTCTGACATTACAAATTTCATCTCATATAGGTTTATTTTAACTTTGAAAATGAACAGCAATTATTACAGTTGGTTCAACACAAAAAAATCAAAACCAAAATAACCCTATCATGTTTACATCATCATCGTGACAACAAGAGGAATCCAAAACAATTTTCAATTGTTTTTCCGCCTATTTAAAAAAATGAGGTTGATAATGGTTACTCAAAACCGAAACGTTGTACAGGAATTTTGTTAGCGTATTTTAATAGAGAACAAAAAGTGGCAATGGAAAAGTGTTTTTAGTTTTCCAATATCTTTTCAAATAAAGGAAAGAAAAAATAATAACGAAAATCGAGAAATCTACTTTTTTTTAAATATCTCTGAAATATTCAAGATATCTAGATTTTGCAAACGCCAACAAAAAGGTCCTATAAATAGCCAACTTTCATCCCATTTAACCGATGCTGTATCTCTTACCGTTTCCAAGATCCCCATGCTGTGCATCCTTATCTTGGACACACTGTATATGGTTTAATTATAAAAATCAAAATGTTCCAGAAACAAATCAAAACTAATAGAATCAGCAATTTATTTTAAAGAATACAGGAGATAAATTGCCTATTATTACTGAAACAACAATTTTCTTGGTGTCAAAAAGAATGGTGGAAATTATTAAGGTAATAAGGTTCACGCAAAGTGCTAAAGGATAACATGTTTATTCCATATAAAAAATTATAACTCTTACTCAAAACCTTTCTTAGTAAATTTAAAAAAAAATGAACATTCTTTGATTCGTTGTCCAACACTATTCTACTCTTGTGTGACTGTTAATTTTCTGTATCTCCCCTGTATGCTATATGGCTTCTCGCGATTCTGATTGGCGTTTACTTCAATCTCAGACATGCACCAACTTTCTGTAATACTTTCATTTCTAAACAGCAATTGGTTAAAATTCTTTCCATTTATTGCAAACCTTTTTAAACCATACTGCAGATAAAAGATATTTGAAAATGATTAGATTGTTTTGTTGTTATCCTCATAAACATCCAAAAATAATTATAACCAATTAAAAAACTTTCATCAATGCTTATAATTAATTCAACTACAATCACTGAAGATGCTGACCACGGTGTGCTTTCAACTTTCTAAAGCTGCCTTTTTTACTTAATAACATAAACATAGTAACAAGTGAAATAATTGCAAACAGCAGAGAGTTAAATTTCGAAAATGTAATAAGCAAATAGACAAGAGTAACCATCATGCTGAAAATGGAATGAGATTTGTGTCATAGCAAAATCATCTTGAATTTCTTTCTCTTAATGGAAAAATTAACTGATAAGATACATAAAAGTTGAAACTTGAAAGGAGAACCAAAGACGATCAATCAAGAATCAAAAGTTGCATTGGTCTATCTCCAAATAGAAGCCTTTGACAATATCTCATATGTATTGGTCATAAGGTGTGGTTCAGAAAAAAAGTAACAGGCTTTTAACAGCCGAAAAAAATAGGTCATGTAATGCAAAAGTATTATTATTTGACAAAATTTAAACTTACACAATACATATTCTAATTTAAGAAGAAATTTATTGAAATTAGTATTTATGCCAGAAATGATGAACCATGGATTTCACTCTTCTCGTTAAAGTTTGAACGTCGTCTTTGCTCAGATTTTTTCTGGTTTTTTCCACTTTTGACCAATGTTAGCAGATTGAGATTTAGTATTTTTTAGCTTTCTTTTCATTAAAGCCCAGTAACGCTCGATTGGTCGCAGCTTAGGGCAATTTCGATTGGAATCCTTTAGGGCAATGTTGATGTTGTTGCTTGAGTAAAATTCTTGTGCTAATTTTCCATAATGGCATGTAGCCAAATCGGGCCAAAAGAATACAGAAGTACTGTGAGAATTTATAAAAGGAAGCAATCTCTTTCTTAAACATTCTTCAACATAAATATTGCCATTAATAGATCCAGTAGTAATGAATGAATCACTTTTTAGGCCACAAGTGCATATGGCCTGCCAAATCAAAAATTTCTCGGGGTATTTGCTAGACTTTCTGGTCTTAAATTGCTCAGCAACCTTTCCCCTTTGTGAAGCAACATGGAATTCTTGGTTCGGTATTTGAGTGAAATCGGCCACACAATATGTTTCATCATCCATAAAGTGAAAAAGTCGTTGTACAATTTTCTTGCCCTAGATTTTGCTCTTCTTTCCTCCTCCTTATCCCTATCGGGCACTTTTTGGATCTTATATGTCTTCAATTCAGCTTTTACTTTCACTCGATGTACCGTGGCTTTTGATATATCAAATTTATTGGCCACGGTACGTTCAGATAAATTGGGATTTCTTCTGTAGGACTGTCTGATACGCACAGCTAAGTTTGTATCCTGAAACCCAGTTTTTCAACCGGACCCAGGTTTTCTTTCTGTAGACAATCGCTCTTTGTAAGTTCTAATAATTTTTTCCAACAGTAGAACGTGGAAGTTTTATCTGTTTTGCAATCTGAACCTGACTCAACTCGGAATTTTCTAAGTATTTGTTTCAGTTTGTTTGACGAGCTTTGCCATCATTTAAGAATGTTATTGCAAAAATGTAAACACAAACTTAATATGACACTTACATCCGTCATGTGTGAAAAAACTGACAGTCTATTGTTGCTACGATTCAAGGAATTGCAGTTCAAAGCCTGCTACCTTTTTTCTGAACCACACCTTATGTAACCGCAGTTCTAGATATGATGCATTCCAACATAGAAACCGAGTGATCTTCTCATTGCTAGAAGGTACAACAGTTGGATTTTACAGAGATGAGGAAAGGGAAGAAGTGCTTTTATCTTTTTTGTGTTGCCTTGTTGTGGATAAGTTCCTACAACTGAAATACATTCCCAAGGTTTTGGGCATTGATATCCTGCAATAGGGAAAGATCATCAGCTAAAACAATTGTCACTGCTTTCACCGATAAGAGGAGACTTGAAAACTTAAAAAAAACTTTAAATTCTAGAATCAGAAACAAACACTTGATATTTAAGTCAAATCTAAAGAATAACAAATAAAGCAACATGGCCTTCTGGTAAAACATAAGAATTCAAACTTCTTATGGTCAAACAATAGAGAAATCATGCCAATTACTTAAAGTTAGCAATAAAAGGCTGGCTTTCTTAGGCACCATATAAACTATAAATCGTACATCTTTGCCAGGGACAAAAACAGTGCTAAATCTTCCATCTATGCACTTAGAGTTGAGAGTCTGAAGCACTAGCAGTTGCTTACG
>VTPC01090146.1:368546-393624 GCA_011009095.1 Ignelater luminosus
TTTGAAGAGCAACTGCTCTTTCAATGCAGGTTCTAACTCTTGATAGTCTGTAATTAAACAAAATCTGATTTTCATTTAGATGCCCGTCATGTTTCTATGGGGGTATTAGTTATGGTAGACATGCCTTGTCTTCTATTGTGGAAATATTCTTTCTTGTTTGTTGTTTATGTGGCCAAATTTCACTTCGATGAAGAATGTGAGCATCGTGAGTTGATCCCACTTCACCTATGTAGCAGTGAGTGAATAAAAGTCTATGATTGCACATCTTGCGAAATAATTGAAAATTTTTGTGGAAAATATAAACCAAACCATGGTCTTTTGGCTGTGGTATTCGAATGTAACTACCATCAATAATGGAAATTCCATATTATTAAAAGTATCTCTTATAAGCATTAGATAATCTCCACTAGGCCACTTTATTATTTTAGGTGCACAATAAACCAGTGCATTAGCTACTCTTCTTACTGTCCACAAGCCTGTTTCTCTTCCTATGTCGAATCTACTACATTTTGTCCTATAACTATCTGGTGTTGAAAAGTACCATAAAGCCATTAGAAATTGGGACTTAGGGCTGATTGTATGTCTACCAACATCAGTTATATCTGTTGCTATATTGTTCCTAATTAAGTTCAAAATATGCTCGAAAGTCAGTGGTTCTATGCATTCTAAAATTTTCACGAAATTCCCAATCTGAATAGTTGTCAACTACTTGCTCAATAAAATTTCTTATCCTTGGCCTAAGAACTTTAATTAATATTTAAATAAAACTCTGGGTCAGTTTAAATGTGATACCCACCAAGAGGTCTGTTTACAAAATTCATTAATTGTTCATCTTCATCACTCAAAGTATCATCATCAGTTAAAAGCAATTCATTAACAAAGAATAACTGCATTCTTCTCTGGTCAGCCATATTTGTGACACAATGACACAAATGCATAACAATATCTGTCATTATTGAGAACTGAAGGTAACTATTTGTCAATAAATTACTACGACTACAGTTTATATTTTTGCTATTTGCCAATTCAAGGCCATACACTTTTGTCATGAGGGTGGTATGATGAAAATCAAATTTGAAAGATGGTCTCTTGACAAATTGTCATATGATTTAGGTACCTGTATAATATTCAGATTATCTGGTTTTTCTAAATTACTACTCATTTCACTTATGTATTTTTTTATATTTATATCAGATTTGCAGTTTATTTGTAATTTGTTCCACATTAAATTCATAAGTTTTGAATCATTATTTACTATAACCACACTTTCACATAACCTGTTTGCTGATGTTTCTGACAGTTTTTGTAGCCAGACAGTTATACCACTATTGTTCATTCTGGAGTCCCAATCAGAAATGCAACATTTCCCAAAGATGCTGTGACCTTGAACTGGTAAATGGAAAGGAAGTTTTTTTTGTTGCTCTCAAATATACTGCTATCTAAATGTAAATCATAATATTTAGATTTTTATAATTTAAAAAAAAATGAACTATAGATTGGAAGTGATGATATCATATTAAACATAACACTTGATTCATGGTGCCACTGAAAGAATCGGATGTAGAATGTTAGTGTCCTTTTTTAGTTTAAGAAATGTTACAAATCATTTTCGGTACACTGTCCTTTATAGAGTGATATTTTATGACTATATTTCTAAGTATCAAAGTAAATAACAAAGTTAGTTCAATTTTTTAGTTTTTTTTCTTTTTGTGAAAACAGAGTGCCATAATTTTATTATGCAAAAGGTATAAAAAACAAGTCATCAATAATAACTTTCTTAAGATCAAATTAAAAAAAGAATCTAAACAAACAGCTGATAAACTCTCATTAAAATTTGATTGTGCAATATCTGTTGAGATTTACCTTATTATTCAAAAGTTTTACTTATTTAAAAAATTCAATATAAAATACTAAAGATAGCCTGTGGATCGCATGTTATATTGATCAAATATAAAAAACAACAGAGATTGTCTTTAAAGGTTAGTCACCACTTTGGTGTTTTTTTTGCTAAAAATCAAAATGGTGATTAACTTCGGAAATCAGTTTCTGTGTTTTCTATTCTTAACAAGATATTAAAGCAGAAAACCACAAATAGCTATAAATTTATTGATTATCATCATTTTCTATTTTTTAAAATTTAATAATATGCAAATGCAAATGTAAAAAAATTCAAAATGAAATTAACAAGCAATTATTAAAGCTGATCTCTAAAAACCATTTCAAACAAAAAAGAATTATTATATAATCCAGTTTCCTAATAAAAAATACTTATAACAGTTTGAAAATATACAATTCATTATGTCAGAGGCAGTAGCATAATCCTTTGTTTTTGAAAAAACTTATAATAATACTTACCAAGAGCAACACGACACATTTTAGGATCTCTATTTTTCAAATGTGACAAACACATAGCTAAAAAATAATGCCAATTTTGAAGAAAGAATTGCTTCTGACTAACACACAGTAGACACGTAACTAGTGGAAAGAGAGCAAGTCTGTGTTTCGATTTAGTACTAGCATCTAAGGTTTGTGAATATAACATTTCCACAAAATTCTTCAAACAAGGAACATTCACTTCATTCTTGACAGTCTATAAATAAAAAAAAACAAACTTTCAAATTGTCGTCGCATGCTAGTACCTACAACTATAAACTTACAGCAGCCACCGGAACAAGAATTTCAACAAACAAACCAGCAAGTGCATGTTTTATATCTTTATCTTTAACCTCCAAAAAATACTGAGCACATTCTTGCATAAATTGAAATGATGCTTCAAATTCCTCTATTGGAACCATTTTAACACGAAAAAATTTCATGCCCATTAGTAAACTAATGATACTTTGTGTTGTATGCGTGCTTGGCTCTTTTGAACGTAACTCTTTTAATTCAGTCATAAAACGTTTACGAACAGACATAAATCTTGATTGGGCAAGTGCACCAATTACTTCTGCATATAAGTCAGCTATTATATGAATATTTCCAGAATTTGGGCCTGTTTGAGTTCTAAAAAAATTCAAAATATTCACAATGTACACTTAATAGTTTTAAGAATAACATTCTTACCCTTCTCGATACTTAAAATGTTTGAAAGCCAAATTCTCAATGTAAAGCACTAAATCCTCATGACCAGGATGAAAAGATAATTGACGTAAAACTTCGATTAGGACTAAACAAAATATAAATTCAACAGCTAGATCTCTACGTTCTAATTGAATATCTGCTTCGCTACGCTCTACAGTTTCAGGTGCACTTCCAGACACAATATACATTATACTACAATTAAAAATCATAAAGATGTACAAAAATAATTCAATGATAAAAATGTCATTACCTTTTTGCTTTTTGATCAATCTTTTTTTGTTCTATTCCTGGTACTTCTGACATCTGCCTTTCATACCATGAAAATAAAGCTCTTAATAGTGAAGGTAAACAATGCTCAGCAACAGAACCAAAAGCACTCAATAACTGATCAAACTGAGCATCTTCACCTCTTTGCAAAGTTTTCGAAAGCGGTTTCTCCTAAACGATTATTAGTTTTATCTTGATTTTCATATCAATAAGTTGTAATGTGATACTTACAGAAGATTCTGTCATAACAGCTTCAATCTTCTTTTCAGCTTGAATTGTAAAATCGGCAAAAAGGCTGCGCATAACAAATTCTCCTGGCCTAATATCCATATCAATGGTAAGACCTGTACCTTGATGTCCACGTTCTTTATGTGCTCCCCACGGTAATAATGTTCCTCTGGTAGTGGAACTACTTGCACTGATATTACTACATTTACTCTCTATTTCTAAAAAAAATATTTGTAAGACTTTTTTTGAATCGTTTCAATTAAATTACAAACCTTGAGTTATATTTGAACTAAAAAGTGCTGTGTTGGAACATTCGGTTGTATTTGCTAAAGAACTTAAATGCACTGTGGGTCCAGAAAAAATCGATTTTTCTATTGGACCAGATATGGAAGTGTGACCACTGTGTGTATCAGATGAACAAACGCTTTGTGATGAGTCCACGTCTGAATCATGTCCACTGGATAGAATATCTATGTTGCACAAAGAAAGATTACTTGAGAAAATATGACATGCAAAATACTGCTACCACTGATTTCATAATCAAAATTATCTTATATTTTCATATCTTAAATAAACACTACAAAATGCAGGTGTTTGATATTAAATTAGGGGAATATAGCAATGAATGAAAAAATTATTTATCTTACCACAATCGATAAAGCGTGCAATTCTAAGCAATTAAGCGTAATAGAACATTTACCTGTCATGCTGTCATGTCCAGAAGACTGTTCAATACTATTATTATCAGTCATTTTTAGTTTTAATTTTTATATATTCTGAAATACAAATTAATATTTAAATAAAGGATATTTGGAGGTTAAGTAACTTGTTTTACCTTTTACTACATAGTTTATTCAGTCATAAAAAATATAAATGTAATTGTAATACGCAAATATAATTTAATTTATATTTTCACATATCCCAGTATAACTTATAAATCAATACAGTGTTAAGACTTCGCCCTTTTACATTTTGACAAACACAAAATTTGACATTTAACTTCTTGTTTTGATTTCTTGTTATTTTTATTTAGTTACAATTATAAAAGTTACTATTATGTTGTTGGTGATACTTTCAAAATTATTTTAAACGAGGTGTTTTGAACATTCTCGATAGAGTAACTACTTAATTAGGTAATTACAGATTTTGAGCCTTTAAAAGCAAATCTTTGAGAAAAGAACTCTTGCAATTCTATTCAATTTTCAACGCTAATAAAACTTAAAAATACTTTTACTGAAAGTATTTATTAATTGGACTACAATCTACAATTAATTTATTAATAATATTAAAACTACATCTTAACTAAACTACATAATTATTTGAAAAGATAAATAAGCTAATTATTATAATACTCAATCATTAACAATATTTTAAAACTGGGTGGCTTGCAGGTTCGCAAATCAGGTTTTTTTAGCCAAGCTCATCACATATAATACAGTCAAATTAGGGCAAAAAAGGGGGTATCCTGGAAAATTTCACAAAAGTTTGGTACTTTGTAGGGTTGTTAGGAGAGGTCCCCTGAAGTATGAAATATAATTATTCCCTTCTTTTTTGGTGAGCTCGGATAGTTAGAGGGAAAAATCTGCCAATTTTCTCCCTTTTTTCAGTTTTTTGTAAATATCTCGAAAAATATCGATCTTAGCAAAAGATACACTGAACAAAATCAAAGTAGACAAGATTTACCTACTACAAAATCGATTCTATTTATTTTTTTGCTAGCGGTTATTGTTTTCGAGATAATTGAGTTTGAAATTTGAGGTGTTTTAGAAACTGGTCAAGGGCGCCCAGAGGGGAGGGCAAGAGAGTCACATGCACCTTGGCTTGCAAAAAGAATTATTTTGCACCCCCATGGGAAAAATCTTGCGGGCGCCTTTGGAACTGGTACAAGAGACTGTCCTCGTACGCTCGCTACCTTTTAAATCTGTGACCATGGAACCAGATTCTGAATAATATTGTATTATCTGGGTATTCAAGATTTTGAATATGGTTTCAATTTTGAAGGCGGTACTTTTGGGTACTTGAAGCATTTTACTATACTTCTTGTTTCCCTTCCTCAGATACAACAAATTAGCATGTGAAATGTTACTACATACAAAAATTAAACTAGATAATTTTTCTGACGAAACAAGACAGTAACATTCTAATTTGTTGCATCTGAAGAAGGGAAACAAGTAATACTGTAAAATTTTTAAAAATCCCAAAAGTACCATCTCCCCCTTTAAAATTGGAATCATATTCAAAATTTTGAATACTCTGATAATACAATATTATTCAGCATCAGGTTGCATGGTCACAGCTTTAAAAGGTAGCGAGTGTACGAGAACCAACCAGTCTCTTGCACCAGTTCCTAAAACACCTCAAATCTCAAACTCAATTATTTCGAAAACAATCATCGCTAGGAAAAAATAAATTGAACCGATTTTGTAGGAAATCTTGTCTACTTTAATTTTGTTCAGAGTGTATTTTTTTTTGCTAAGATTGATATTTTCCGAGATATTTACAAAATACTGAAAAAAGAGAGAAAATTGGCAGATTTTTCCCTCTAACTACGCAAGCTCACCAGAAAAGAGGGGGATAATTATGTTTCATACTTCAGGGGATCTTCCCCAACAACCCTACAAAGTATCAAAACTTTTGTGAACTTTCCCGGGAAAACCCCTATTTGACTATACTAATACCATCTCATTCTATTTTTACTAATAGATACAAATAGATAAGTAAAGAAAAATTATTCTCTTTTCAGGTAAGTAAGTAATAGAGTTTTATTGTTTTATTGTCGAGGTTTGTCGTTATTCTGTTACATTATTCCAGTAAATAGCTTGAAAAACTGGTAGAGAAGACTTTGGGACGATAATTTTGGAGGTTGGTGTTAACTCGAAACTCGACAATTACCAATCAGTTAAACAGGCAGGGTTTAGAAAAGAATTCAGTACACACGACCATTTACTACCTTATCATCGTATTAGTAGAAAAAGGAAAATGAATACAATCTACCGCTAAGCATGGCCTTCGATTCGGTCGAACACTTGGCACTTGAAGAAGAACTAAACAAAGCAAGAATAGACTATCGATATACAAAAATACTAAAAAACATCTATTAGAATGCAACATCAATAATTAGACTAAACACAGACTCAAACAAAATACATATCGAAATAGCTATGAGACAATGGGATATAATATCACCCAAACTGCTCACCCTAGTCTTAAAAGGAATATTTAAAAACCTCAACTGGAACAAGGGGATAGAAATAAACAGAAAACGATTGGCTAACCTTAGATTTGCGGATGACATAGTGAAGACAACAATGAAGATTTAAAACAAATGATTCTAAAATTAGAAGAAGAAGCAAAGCAAAGAGAGTTGAAAATAAATACTAATAAGATCAATGTTATGTGTAGAGAGAACCTGATAGTGCTCTTAAATGGACAATAGTTAGAAAATGTAGAAGAATATACCCATATAACACACGGACATCCTATGGGTGTTCATTTGACGTCCATATTTCGGCGGATGAATGTCCAGTGAACGTACGTTTGTCACAACTTTGGACATCCTACGGACGTCCGTTACTAGACGTTGGGTTTTAGTTCAAGATAATGGAAAGTTACATTTTAGATTGTAAGTTCTGGGAGGAAGCTAGAAAATGATATTTTCTTCTATTGTCTAACAATAAGATAAACTAAAGCTATAAAATTATTTTTCACGAAGCAATCGTTGTTTAGCGTGTCTAAACCATTCGGAAGAGACAAACTCGAACTGCTTAAGTTGTATGTTGTGTGAATTTAGCACAACCTCTGAAACAATATTAGTATCAGAAATGTACATTCTAAATTCAAATTACAATTAAAATTGTGGTACCTTTGATGATTTCTATCAGCTCCTTATCCACCAAACGGTAGTTGTTCTTTTGCCCCAGCCAGGAACATCCGCATGCCATTGAATTAGAAAAAACATGCTTGTATATTCTGTTGATATTGTCCTTGTAGCCATTCCCTCCAATGCTTTGAATGTATTGTCTCTATGGTAATAGAAATTATTATTAACAGGATTTATTACAAAGACGCAATTACTTACAAACAAATCCTTTTTTGCAGCATCACTTTTTATAGACCGTTCTAGATTTTCCATGGCATTTATGCTTTGCAATGGTAGCAATGTCTTTAATTCCTCAAATCTGTGACTATTACTTTTATTTTGTTTATGGCCACTCTCAAACATGGTTCGCAATTCTCTTAATTCTGATCTTGTCTCTGTTGCTGCTTGCAATACTTTAGTCAGCAATTTACAAACTACAAAACAGAAAAGCATTGAAAAGACACCAACAATGAAAGCATTTACTTCAGATTTTTGAACTGTACCTTGAAAAAGTTTATAATATGAAAACTACTTACTACTTTGCGAGGATGTATCAATTGTGTTTATGGTTAGTCCTTCATAATCCTCCATATTTTCTATATTACAAGAAGAAGCTTCAATTGTGCTTACAGTCACCTCTTCTTCATTATTCTCTATATGTTGTAGCTTATTAATTAGTCTTGGTAAAGATGGTAGTTTTCCTGTAAAATAATTAAAATTAGAATGAGAGCACTGTGCAAGATATGTAGCAAGACTAACTTAAATTGTAATTCAAAGCAGATGCAACACAGTAACGCAAACAAACTATGGAGGCAACTACATATATTTATCTTTCATGCTTTAAGTTACTTTTATGATGTAAGTACACTCTAATAACGTATAATAGAAGATTTCAGTATCGTGTATTTGGTATACACCTAACACGTACATTAAAAAACTTAGAACTACATGTTTATAACAGGAAAATGTTCATCGAATGTTCAAATCCAGTTGTAATACCTGAATAGATTTTTGCATTAAAAGTGCAGTTACTGAACAGCACAGACATGGTTAATGACGCCGCAGTAGGCACAAATGGACAAGAACGATCTCAAGATAAGTTTTCTCTGGATCTTGATCACAGAGAAGAGTTCGTTATCATCATCGCAGACTTCGCAGCTTTTCTTCATTTTTTTTACTTACATTTTATTTGGGAGATCCAGTAGAAACATTCTTGACATCAAAGCTTGAAACATCATGTCATGAAGTCAAAGACAAACCGCATATTGATACCTGCCAACAATACTTGGTTTATAACAAATAAAGATTAGTAAATAGACGACAAGAAGCAATCAGAAGAAAAGATAAAAGAAAAACTACCAAAATCAAATAACTCAAAAAACAAAGTTCCTACCAGACGTAAAGAATCAAACTAAAAGACCTAAATCATTTTGTTTTGTCATAGAAATCAGATGATAGTCGAAAGATTCTATCCAGAGAAACTTTGGGGCTCACGCCTTGAACTTTATTTTTGCACCACCTACCTTAACATTACCTTCATCCCACAGTTCAGGTGGAGCACTGTCTGAACGTAGTTCACCAGGACAACAACTCGCTCACCAGACTCAACACCTCATATCCACAAGTTCTTAATTTTAATGTTCTTGAATTCCATAAAATCAGCTTCATACAATATGCAGGGCATTGTCCACCCCTTCCAAATTACCAAGAAACGTAAAAGTTCGCACTCGTGAAGTCTAAAGATCACATATATCTAAAGTATCCATTTTCAAGGCTTTTCGAAACAGCGTTTTCCACAACCCTCTTGAAACGAATACATGCGCCGTGCCAAAAAAAATACCAAAACGCAATCTCATAATTCAATCATTCGCAATACTAAACAACAGTAGCAGCAATAACAGCGAAGAGCGACGTTGCCACTGGAACATCAGGAACTATCAAGATCCTGCAGTTGCTGCGTGCGATGTACCGAAGAACAAATGTTTTGTATGTGCGGATGTGTACGAAGAGAAAAGAGCTGCGTTTCTGGACGATGTCGCAGCATCGCTTGGTTTCCTCGGACCAAGAAAGGGTCATCGAAAAAGTGATGCCCAAGTATACGGCGGTGCGAGACAACCGAAGATGGCTGCCCCAGAGTTGGAGGTGCACGTTGTTGTCCGAGACGCTCGGTTTTGTGCACTGGTTGGGGTGTTTGAAAAGGATCGCTTGGGTCTTGTTGAGGTTGGGTTTGATCCTTCACCGCTGGAACCAGGACTCTAGACGCGCAAAGTCGCGCGGCAGATCTCTGGAGGCAGCGGCAGAAGAGGGCGAAGTTACCCAAAGCGCTGTGTCGTCGGCGAATTGTGCTAGTGTGACGAACCTGTTCTGCGGTCGTGGAATGTCGTGGCAGAAGAAGATGAACAAGAGCGGGGACAGAATGGATTTTTGTGGGCCGCCAGCCCTCGGGGTGTAAACGCGGTAGAGTTGTCCACCAACTCGTACCCAGTAGCGTCGACAAATCAGAAAGCTCCGGATGATCCACACGAACTGAGAGAGGACTTCGGCTGCGAGGAGGAGAATAATTATGTCTATACTTTTTCTGGTTGCTCACAATACTAAGAAATAAATCTTAAAAAATCTAAAAATGAATTATTTGCATTTTCTGTAAATTAACAACGTTTAAATTTCTCAAAGTTGCTTAATATCCAATACATACCTACACTTTAAAAAGTGTACACTGGACCAGCCTGGGTACAAGATAAATAAAGACAAAAAATAAACAGAAAATAAATTCGAAAACCGTTTTGGATTGAGCATTGTTGCTGCCATAACTTACGCTAGACCTGATAAAGTGGACCGGATGGGTTCCAGAATGAAACGTGTTAAATCCTGTATTTGTATTTTTACTTGGCACATCTGCTATAATTAACAATGATATATCTACCATGCTAAGCTACAGTTGGAAGGTTTGGGCATGAGTTGGGAGTGGAAATAATACATGAAAACGCGTATACACAATTAGGTGTAGTAAATAGATTTATTATCAGCTTGTCCTTTATTAAACAAAACATGTACAAACCATAAAGATAAATTTCAATTAAACATTAAAAGGTACAGTAAAAAGAATAAATTTCAAAATATATCAATTGCTAAAAAGGAAAATATTTCATATTAGGTACCAAACAGTGCAATGTTTACATTGGTTGGAGAAAAATGATTATTGTTATTTTCTGTAGTAAAACATTAATTTATTGCTTTTAGAGATAATTTTTTGAATTATAATTATATAGCAACAGATTTTATTTTAAATTATAGTTATCTGTATTCCTCCATTTTCACAAAAAAAAGAAACTAAAAACCTTGTAACTTAACCTAAATTATATTCTAACTGTAATCTACAATCTCAGATATTAGAAACAGATTATGTCTATTCAAGTGCAAATTATCATTGAGAAGGCGGTAGTAATCTATTAAAAGGCACTATAGCAAACAAGCCTCCCAACATTCTACCTATCAATTCAGCAGCTTCTTCTTCGAGTGCTGGAGTAACCTCTCTGAATATTTCTTCAAAATTCTCATTTAATAATTGAATCGTTTCTCTTGCTAAATAAATAAAATTTTTCAAAGCATCAAAAATAGAAATTCTAGTTAAAACTACACGCAAAACAAAAATGAACTTACAAAATTCTTCATTGTCATTGAATGAACCATCAAGATTACCCGCAACTTTAGATACAGTTATTTTTGATTTTGCGTTTACTATATTGAAATATTCTTCTCCATTCCGTTTAATAAGTTCTCCTTTAGTAACAAGCGTTCCTGTGATAGTTTCTGAAATAAGTGAACATTTATGTAAATGGTATGTTACAATTTCTATTCATTAGCCCTTACCTAAGTGTACGTGAAACGTTCCTGTTCCTGTAATTGGTGCTAGTAGTATTTTCCCATCCATATTATATTTAGCAGTTATCGATAACTCTTTAAAAACTGCAGTCCCAGAGATGGTAAGTGTGTTTGGATCATATCTTAACATAAAATTTAAACAATGAATAATAAAATTTACCATTTAAAGCAGTAGAAGTTCTTACATAAGTTTCTTGAAAATATAGTCCCCTATTCCTATAATTGTAACGTTCATTAGTTTCAGTTTGAAATTTACATTACCAGATTCTTGTTGTATCACAACTTCCGATATGACTAGAGGTTCCATTGCAGGGATATTTAATTCTCGAACACCTTTCTTGATGTATGATCTAACACTTTCAGTGGCTTTCAGTAAGCATTTCTCTAGTTCAGGATCGTCTCTGTTGCATCTCGGAAAGTTAGATGCTGAAACATTTATTTTGAATTTTACTAAATTTTCGTCAGTTATTATAGTAGCACTTACGAAGATCTGCACCTAAACATAGAGAAATAATATATGAAGAAAAAAATATTAATTTAATAGAGCACGTCATATTTAGAAGCTGCTATGTTGCAAAACAGCAAGCAAAATACTGAATTAAATTGTCGTGCAGTTTTACAAGTATCTACTATATATAAAACACGTTTTACCTCTTTGTAAAAAGTGAAATAGACAATAAATGTCTTTTTTATATGGTTGAATGGTTTGATAGTTCTAAACAAGTCAAATTGTAATAAATATAACCTACAAAACAAGGTAAACGAATTTTCTTAAAAGGAATATATCTAAATGTTTTCTACAACATATCATTTGTACTCCTAAAAATTGTTTTCACTAGAAAAGTTAACTTACATAACATAAGATTGCTTTCATTTGCTTTCGTTTCAGAATGACTATTTTAGATAAAAAGCTATTTAGAATGAGTAAGTAGGCTCTAACTATTTTCGTTCAATAATATCATAAATAATAAGTAGATAATTAAAAAGTTACGCAAGAGGGTTTAACACGTTTTCAATCGTTTCTAGTCAAATGTAAAATATCGAGTGATCCAAGATGATTGATGACCGTTTGGATTTCCCATGTTAACATCTTAGTGATTTTTGTAGTTTAGAGTTGGTGATGTTGCCTAAACCAACCAATGGTGTACAGCGGACTCAACGATCGATTCTCAGCGATAATTGCGCTAACAGTTATGAGCAACAGTGCAGCTAAAACGTCCAGTGACTCCGGCCAGCATCAAACATGGCTAAATCAAGTATGTAGTACTACCAACTTTCAAAATATTCTTGTTATTATATATCATCAATCATTTTGAATCATTCGGTATACCATACCATAGACGAAACGATCAAAACTGCTCTTTTTTTTTACGGCGGATTTGCGCACTCGCCTACGGCTCGTGCAGCAAACTTTCCTTCTCGTGAAAAAAAGATACACTTTACTCACTTGTTGCATAAATAACTATTTTTACATTACACATCAAAAATACGGTACAGATGTATTAATTATCTTTAATGCAGACATACTATATAACAGTAGAAATCTGTTAGAAAAATATTTTGAAGGATTGTAGAAAATACTTGTGAAAATAAACAAACTAATCCTTTGTAATGGTTTCTAGTAAAATTTATGATTCAGATATTAATAAAGAACAAATTTTGGTAAATTTGCTCTGCTTCATCAAAACTTTGGACTGTAATAAATCAGAATAATAATACGTCGGTCGTTTTGCAAGAATTTTTTTTGTTGACGTATGTTGAATTTAATATCCCATCGTTGCTTGTTTTACTGTAAGGGATTCCTAATCTTTTATCAAAGTAATAAATATTTACTGTAAAAATGTAATGTCAGTTATTCTATGAGATGTCCACAATAATCTGATAGTTTTACGTTACAATTTCTAAGATTTATTGCTTTATTCCATACAACAACAATGTATATGTACAAATAAGAATTGTTACAATTATATAAAACACATGCTTATTCTATGAAAGTTCAAAACATATGATACACTTCTGTGTCGAAATAAACATTCTACATTATCATCATCTCTGATTTAGTTTTAATCTTTTATGTGCAGGAACGTGCGTAATTTGATGAGATCTCAAACTATGCCTATGTTTAAACATTTTGCTGCAAACTGGGCATGTAAATTGTCCTTCTTTATTGCATTCGTATCGTATGTGCCGCTGTAGCGAACCTAGAAGTTTATAGACTTTATTGCACTGGGCACAATGAAAACCCGCATCTGCAACAGAAATAAGCATGAAAATATTGTTTTAGTGGTACCCATTACATGTATTATATTAATAAACTACTCCAAAATTATTTAGTTAGAGCCAAAGTGTGCTTACGTTGACAGCACTTCCTCCAGTCATGACAACAAAAAAGTGTAGTAATTTCTTCGTCAGAAAAACCTGAAAATAATCGACACAATTTTTTTTCTGGCCAATTTACAAATTTAAAATTGCAAAGAACCGTTAGGAATAAAAAGTTAAACTTGAATCTAAACTAGACGAGATAACCTATTTGATGAAATAATTTAATGTCATTAAGGGACAGTAGATAGGCAACGTGAATTCTCCATCAATTTTTTATGGGATCTTACATGGGGAGGAAAAACGCCAATACTTCCGGTCTAAACCGAATGTGAAAAATCATTCAACGGATAAGAACTCGAAACCCGATGTCGTGGATAGGATGGAAGAACGTGAGGAAGACGAAGAAAGAGTGAGGCAAAGCGAGGAATAATAAGGAAGAGAATCTTATCCACGACTTCCGATTTCGAGCTCTCATCAGCTTTCCTTCCATGTAAGATCCCGTAAGAAATTGGCGAGAGTCCGCCTAATCTATCTGCTAAGGACTAAACGTTCCAACAATACGGAAGAAAATGAAATCTCGATATACGAAAGGTTATTTTAAGTAGAAAGTGAAATTTGAAATTTGCAAACAAGCTTTACAATAATTTCTAAAAACGAAGTTTTCACTTATTCAGAAGTATTTATTAATTATCATTATTACAAAGGAAACTTGTAAGAAAATTACACCGTGGCAAGGAAAACCAAATTAATATACCGAGTGTAGGTATACCAACAAAGTAATTATAAAAAATTGCAAACAAATCATTCCAAGATAAATACATAGGATTAATGATAGAACCGGCTCAGAGTATAATTTCCGTAAACATACTAAACAGTCTTAAAAACTAGGTACAATAATAATAAGAATAATAATTATTTATTATACAAAATACATAGTTCATAGTTACATAATTCACACAAATTAGTAATTTATGAAACTAGAAAAAATAGAAAATAATTGGATATTAAAGAAGTTACTTAACTTATACTATTGAATTGTACCATCACGGCAAAAAAAACCGGGGCACACTTGTTTGACAATAGGTCGGCTGTAACAAAATTTCTCTCTTTTGTATCAGGCTTTAAGGTGGATTGTCAGTTTAATGAATAAGGTACTTATCTTAATCACTTGTAGTAGCTCGTAAATATCAGCAACAAAAGGAAACATTTTGCAAATAAACGTGTTTAACTAGTCGATTTAGCTTGAAAAATGGTTTTTGTTAGATTGTAAATATTTTAACAGTAAATGACATCATAAACCAAATAACATAATTATACAAAAGATTTTAGAATTATATAAATCATAAACCACTTCGAATTTTTTTAATGTTAGTGAAAAATTGTTTTATAACAGCAAATATCCTACATTATAAATTTATAATAAACAAAATATCAGAAATAATAATTACTAATTAGTATTTATTACATTTAAAAAACCGAATACCTATTCTAGAAAAAGGGAGTTCATTTATTTCCGGATTATAAGATTCTTTTTAAACACTGAAAATTGCAAAACTATTTTCTCTTTTCTGTATAAAAATTAACTCTATTTAAGTTATTTATGACTTTACTGTTAAACCAACGCTTATCTTCGTTCAGGTAAATGCAGAACATAATACTTGTTTAAACTGAAAGGCAAATTTACAAAGGGTAATTTTAAAACCTGTGTGGTGCCTCGGTTATTTTTGCCGCGATAGTACATGTATAATTGCTATTTGAGAGGTACACCACTGAGCTGCAGCAGCAGCTGTGTGTGGCTTACTACATGATATAAGTCGCGTTGTTTGTCCGATGTTCAAGTTTTCCAAGTGTTTTCAGTTATCTTGTGTGTTTTACACTTTTGCTATAACTATATCAACAACATCCTTTCTATTTTTTTTGAAGCACAATTTTTTATAAGCGTTTTACATTTGTGGCTAGGGTTTACTACAGATTCTAAGTTTGACAGATAAATTTAAAATTTGTTATAAATGTTTGGTGAAATATCGCTGGCCTAATGTTTTCATCGTTTTTTTTTTTTGGTACTGGCGTTGAATTATTTCTAGTGTTATAGGGATGTTTAAGAAATTGTAAGCAGCTATGGTTTTTTTGTATGTATCTTAAGATAGAGAAACAATACAGGCGTGGAAGAGTCATAACTTTAGCTTCATTGTATAATGTTTCTGCAGAATCAGTAACAGGTCTATGTAAAATTTCCTTTAATATTGATTTTTGTAGTATAATTACTCGATCAATATACAAATCCCCAGCAGTACCCCAGGCTGTTAAACTATACAATAGGAAAGACGGCACCAGAGCATAATAAAAGGTAAATAATTGTTGCTTAGGTAAGCAATGATACTAATTCACCGTGTGTGGTGGTAGAGGTAAGTAGGTCATTAATATCTATTAAAAAGAGAATTGGTCCTAGAACCGTTGCCTATGGTACACCACAGTTAATTATCTTCGGTGAACTTAAACAATTATCAATTTTTACCTGTTGGGAAATATTACTCATATGACTTTTAAAGAGGTCAAATGCCTTAACTCTAATACCGTATATCTCTAGTTTCTTTAACAATATGCCATGGTGAACAGTAGCAAATGCTTTAGCCAAGTCTAGGAATACTGCAGCAAAGGACCTGTAGCAATCAAGTGACTTGTAGATATTGCTAATCAATGCTAATATTGCATCCTCTCTTCCCATTTTTTGCCTAAACCCATACTGTTGTTCAGAAAGTATCTTATTTAAATTAAGAAATGACATCAACCTTTTTGCAATAATCTTCTCAAGAATTTTTGCAATGTTTGTCGCAACGCCATCATGTTTATTAAATTTACTGCTGTTGTAGTAAGTGGTGTGCCCCTCTATATGAAAATATTGTAGATAATCAACTTTCCAGCTTTCTGAAAAAATAATAACATCTAAATCAATTTTGCATTCCTCATATAACACTAAAAACTCATCAAAGTTCCTTCCAATACTTCTAATGTTAGTATGAAGAAGATTAATAATAATAATAATAATAATAATTCTAAACCTTCTGCATTAAAAAATATAATCCTCTTTAGGTTAAAAGGTATTTGTATGTATCACCATTTCGAAAAATGTAAATCATTAAACTAACTAGATATGTACTTACTAATTAGTACTTACACTATCTAATAATAATTAATAGACAATCTAGTTCGTTATTTACCCCTCTAGCAAACAATGATGTTACTACTGAAATAACACAGAAAACAAATGTCAGAAGCAGTTACTGAAATATCGTATCCGGGATTGCACGTTCTGGATGGACACTACGCATGTGTTTCAGCAAATTGCAATGTAGGTTTACTTTTTTTCCGCAGTAGTTACACTGATACTGATTCTTTTTGCCTTCACATTCGTATTGCAAGTGTCTTTGCAGGGAACACTTCATTACATACTGTCTGTTACATTTCAGGCATTTGTATTGGAACGCTTTCTGGTGAACAGCAGCTACATGATATTTTAAACTCGTTTTCCGTTTCGTCCTGTAAAGGCAGTATTGGCACTGTATGGTTGGTGCCTTTCCACATTCATATCTCATGTGATGCATTAAGGAACGACCGTGTTTAAATGTTTTCTTGCACTTTTCACATTTGGTCGTTTCTTCACCTATAATAAGAAGAAACAATAAGTAACAGAATAGATTAAAAACTTGCATAATTATGCAGCAGTAAATAAGTTTTCACATGCAGATATTGGTTTCCCCATAGTAGGTACATAGAAATATATCGTTTTAGAAAAGTTACTATGATTTTAGCGGCAACCACATTGTGGAGTTTTGTTTTGGCCAAACAAAAAAAAGACCAGTATAGCTCTTGGTCTTGTAATTCCTATGTACTTACTGACAGGAAACAGTCTGTATACAAACAAGAAATCATATTAACAAGAATTCCGTTTTTTTCTAAATTATCAAATGCTCTTTATTGTGGTTTTTGCTACAGCTGTATTTAAAACGAAATAAGTAATGCACATTAACATTACTATATTGATGACGTCTAAATAATTTCGATCTTTTAACACATCGTTCAATAAGTCCCGAGACTAACAACGAAAACAACATTTTTTTTTTCAAAAATCATTTTTATTCATCAATATAATCTCCTTTTAGAGTGATACAATCTTTCCAACGCCTTTCCAACATTTCTATACCATGTTTATAGAAGGATTTATTCTTTGCTTCAAAATAGGCTTCAGTTTCGGTTTCGCCAGCCATGCGCCACTCAGATGATTGCCGATTCGACTCTGGAGTGAAATGATGTATCCATGTTTCATCCATGGTCACGTATCGACGAGGAAATCCTTTTTATTGCGAGTAAATAGCGATAAACAGCTCTCTGAATCGTCGATTCGTTGCTGTTTTTGTTCCATTGAAAGCAATCGCGGCACCCACTTGGAAAAAACCTTTTTCATGCTCAATTTTTCATGAAGGATTGTAAATACGCTTCCAGATGATATCTGTGTCATTTCTGCAATCTCACGGACCTTTACTTTGCGATTTTTCATTACGATTTTGAATACTTCACTCACATTTTCCGGTGTAACGGCTTCCAAAGGCCTACCCGAACGTTCCGCATCGTTTGTGTCCGTACGACCACGTTTAAACTCAGCATACCAACGACAAATCGTTGATTTGGATGGAGAGGAGTCCGGGTAACGTTTCTCAAGCCATTGCTGGGCTTCTACGGTGTTTTTACCCATTAAAAAACAATGTTTTATCAACACGCGAAACTCGCTTTGTTCCATTTTTCAAACAAATTACAAAGTGACTTTACTCTAACCTCGATAACTCTGCTGTTTGTGGCCAATCGACGTGAAATTTTTACACGTTTCATGAGAAGGTTCGCACTCTAGGGAAACGTGGCTAGTTTGGTACTACTAGCACCATCTCTGGGTTAGTCTCGGGACTTATTGAACGATGTGTTAACATAGTCCATCTTGCATTCTTAAACCTAAAATAAAACTCAAGTCAAAATAAAAAAATATCATATCAAATGATGTAAATGTCAAATTTGATTTATTCTGTACATTTCGCATTGATTTTAGTCTACAAGTAGGTTTTAAGTTCTATGGTGTAGGTATATGGAAAAAAAATTAAAAGTGAGTCTTTTTTATTGAATTTACTTTTAGTGTTACACATTTGTAAAATACAACGTCTAATAAAATCTTAATTCTATTTCACTTTCAAAAGACACAATTACGTGCTAGGGATAAACGTTTCTTCTTTTAGTTTTATAATTACAATGCGCACACTGAAATCTTGGTTCTAGTCCACATTCATACAGCCTTTTTAAATTATAATGCTGACCGTAGCAGTTTCCTTAGTTTTGACATTTAAATCCATCTTCACTCTCTATATCAAAACAATCTACATCATCTGCAAAATAAAAACACTCCTAGTTAGTTGCAATTTAATACTTATGGAAGTTTGCATTGTACAAAGTTTTATACAGGGTTAGCCAAAAGTCTGTAAACAGCCTTATTGTAGCAATACCCACAGAATCACCGGAATAATAACCCTTGGGGGGTATATTAGACTATCTTATCTACATTCTGACAGGAAAAAAATTAATTCAATTATCCAGTTCCGCGTAATTAATATCAACTGTAATGTTATTTTATAACATTGCGTATGGTTTCTGAATTTCCTATTTAATATATTTATTTATCCTGAACTCATTATTTTATTCTTTCTAAAGCGCCTAATAAATTTCTTGCGTTGTTGGAATTGATCTTTCACGGTTCGCTAAATTTTGTTTAATTTCATATTTTTATTTCCATATTTTTATTGTTGGTAGTGTCTTTTAGAGCAAAAGTCATAAGAATTCTGATATCACAATCCAGATGTGTTTCCTGGTAAACCTTGGTTAGAGACCCATTCAAGAGTCAGTTTACATTGTAATTAAATGATCGAAAAACTTTCCACTGGCAATAGACCAGTACAGTACAGTCCGCGGGCGTGTCGTCCCAGGCTGTGCCAACTTGACTGCTGGCTTCCTTAAGACAAGGTAGTGCGCGTTCTTCTCATAGCAAGAAGGCATTGCAAATCCGTGTCGTTTTGTGTGGTACAGTCTGATCTTTCGCCGCTTCCGTCAGTTCCGTTTTTATTGTGGAAACTCGTGTTTTGTGGGGAAAACTCAGTTTTTCGTACTTTCTTGTGTTGGTTGTTAAAAGCAAGTAAATTATTAACTTTGGACATTCGAATAACCTTAAAAGACTTTTTTGTGGATTTAAACATCGCTTGTTTGTGGCCTGTTGAAGGATTACCAAAATATTGACAATTTACGCTTCGTTTTGTTAAAAACCTTATTACCGGATAGAGACCGTTGTTTGCTGAAGATATCACCTTCTGACAGTCAAACCATTCACCCCTGGACATCATCAAGGAATTTGCTGTATAAGATAAGTTATAATTTAGTCTTAACTATTTTATTTGGAAGATTGTCTTGTATGGAATCCCGTTTTTGGGAACATTGAAGAAGGAATTTAACCTAAATTCAATTATATTTAAATAAAGTTAATAATTTCATTCATTTTCGCTCTGTAGAGTTATTTAGCAACAAATTTCCGATGCAAAATTTAGGTAGTTTAAGTTAAAATTACTTTGTTTGAAATTTCCAAGATTTAAGCAAACATTTCTTTTTATAATTAGTTCACGAAACAATTACTTTCTTGTTGGTGATTAGTTTTTACGTTGCATTATTAAATACTATTGCTCTAATTCATTTTATCAGGTAAAAACCTTTTGATAATAGAACAATTTCACTTATTTGTGGTGAAATATTTGAATTTGTTTTTGGTGCTTCATTTTTAAAAAGTTGTTGGTCAACTCAATACATTTTATTAAGTGTAAATCTTTTAATAACGTAACTATTTTTTTAGTTTTCATTTGAAATTTGCGTATATTATTTGTTTTTTTTTTTTTTGTATAATTACGATTCTATATGTTATTTTGATATTTACTTTGTTTTGCTTACACATATTTACTCTGAAGTAAATAAATTATTATTGTGTATTTTGTACCGTTTTATTGTGTCTTCGCTTTGTTTATAAGATCTTTCAGGAACAAAAAAAAAACCATTTGTACAAGTCAACTGTGAGTCGGGTTTGGAAGGAGCATTGTTTAATCTGCTCTTGTTTTTAACTTTATAATTAAAGCGTTCCTGTAGGTAGATGATTTTAAACAGACAAACTTGATGGGTGCCGATTAATTCATAAATTAATTTATTGTCTCTATTGTTAAACCTTTAACCAGGCTATAAGGGGTGCTCATTATTTATTTATTTTTGAAGTAATTAATTGATAGCCTTCCCCGGGTAAGTCTATTTGGGAAGTGCTTTTATATACGTCCAGAGTTATATATATCGCCCCGACTGTTAATGTAAGTGCACCTATATAGAGGGTGTTAGTATTCAAGATACATCTATACAGGGTGATATTTTCAAAGGTGCTTATATGCAGGGTGATAGCCTACGAGGAGCTGCGCGGGTTGGCATAGTGTTTTGGATTTTCAGCTTCTGGCGCCCTTAGGTTTTACCATCTTTAAGCTATTTTAAAAGATTTAGTGAGTGTGTAAGCTTTTTCCTTTGTTTTAAAGGTAAGTTTAAGTTGAACCACCTCCGTCTTCGACTTGAGGTACGGGATTGAACATCTTCCGAAATCCGTAAAGGATATTAGGAATCTTTTTCAGCTTTCTCCCGTTAAACAACTTTTAATTTTTAAATGCCACCCTAGTAATTTGATGACATTTTCTAAATCTGCATAAAATTCTAGATACGACAGTGAAGAACAATATTACATAAAATACCTGAAATTCACTAAAACTGTAAACTTTATCAATCCATTATAGCAAAGCGAATTGTTTTATGTAATATTGTTCTTCACTGTCGTATCTAGAATTTTATGCAGATTTAGAAAATGTCATCAAAATACAAGGGTGTCATTTAAAAATTAAAAATTGATATCAATTAGGCGAAACTGGATAATTGATTCATTTTGTTTCCTGTCAGAATTTAGATAAGATATAACCCAAGGGTTATTATTCAGCTAATTATATTGGTATTGCTACAATAAGGCTGTTTCCAGACTTTTGGCCAACCCTGTATGAGCGGTGATCTAGTAGGTTAGGGCATCTTACGTGCATTTAGCAATTACAAAATGCGGTTTCGAGTCCTCCCGAATAGAAAATTCCTCAAAGATGCAAAATAGAAATTCTCCAATGAAAAATATCTCTGTATTTCAGAAACGTTGAATACAATAAAAAAATTAACAGATTCGTTACTCTATTTAATACAAGTATAACTAGCCTAATTAATTTAATAATAATTGTCTACGCTAAACTATGTTTTTTCGTCAGTAAATGTTTACGAAGGCGTTCAGCTCGTTTGCAGGTGTAAGCACATAAGAGGCACTTAAATTTGCCGGTGTCTCCACATTCATATTTAATATGTCTTTGTAAGTGACCTTTTCGTTTATAATGCTTTTCACATCTTGCACAAATGAAGCGACCTAAAATACAATGAAATATAAGCTATCATGATAATTACTCACTAGTTGAAAAAAAATTCTGATTTGTTAACAAGGCGTCGATCCTCCAAATTCAATGAGAGGTGTACAACAAGAAAAAACTTATCAAACCTTCTAGGATTGTAGAATAATTTACAGTTTGGTTTCAAAAATTTAATAAACGGAAAGATTGAATTAATCACACATTTTCTAACAAAATGTTTATTTAACGGAGAAATACGTACTTATGCTATTAACAAAGAATTTTAAAATAATACCAAAAGCTAAATACAACTAAGACCTCAATAAATGTTTAACTCTGCGTTTCTCCAAGTCGCTTTTGTAATATGTACAATAATCACACATAGGACATTTTTGTTGCGGTTGTTTATCGCACTAGTGTTTTAATGTGTCTCCACAAAGTGTATTTCAGCTTGTACATCTTGTCACATAATATTACATTTGTAGACATTCAGTAATCTAACACTTTTAAACCCAATGGCTAGAAAATAAAAGAATTAATGCGGTTTATACCATTCCTTTAATGTTCTGTACTAACTATAACAAATACAGGGTTATTCACTTACAATGATGAGCCTGAGAGATTTTATGTATGTAATCCATTAAACATCTCATAGCCATCTCGAAAAATTGTAAATAAAATAAAAATAGTCCTCAATTTTTAATTTAATTTTAATTTATGGAATTGCAGAATTACTCAAACATTATTAAAATTTGTTTTTTTTTTATTCTACTAAGAGTTATATTAAGTCTTGTTAACAGAAGGGTATACTATATATTTGTACATATTATTTTTTAAGTCACTTAACAACTAGATATAGCCCAATTTATTCTATTACTGAGCGTGCAAATGACTCACGTGATACTTCAAATGGGAATTTTGTTTAAATGTTCTTTGGCAGTATTCACACACAAATGAACCTTCTTTGTTACACTCATAACGAAGGTGTCTTGACAAATTATACTTATGTTTATATGCTTTTCCACATTGTGCGCACTTGTGAATTGGAGCTGCGTCTCGTGCTTGTGATGTGACATACCCAACGCTTTCTAAAATAGAAAATCTTAATAATTACCGACTAATAAACTGTAAATTAACAACTATAACATGCCAAGCAAGTAGTACAATACAAACATGAAAACATTTCCAAACCATTCATTTCACTAGTCATCTGTGAAAATAGATGGTGATGGTGTTTTTTGCAAACCTTGTGGCAAAAAGAAAAGTTTAAAATTTATTATTTACTTTTTCTTGACGTACTTATGATGACATTTGTGTTTATTTAAAGCCGATTTTTATATTTTCAATAGAATTACATATGATATAGTTAGGTATAGGTGTAATTTATCGTTTCCGGTGGATTTCGAATCACTTAACAAACGAAATTGAAATTGTTTATTGTTATTGTGCTTCTTTACAGTTAATACAAACATAAGAATCTTGAGCAATATACAGGATGATAATAAATAACATCGACAAAATGAAAGAGATCATTTCTTCGGGTGAAACCTACAGTCGAACCATTATAGTTATGGATATAGGGCCTTCAAAGTTGCATGTAGAGGTGGTAACTTTTTATTATAATGTGAAAAAATCTTATTAGAAATAAAAATGTTGACAATCCTGCAACTAAGATAAATCGACTAATGGTTGCATTTGAAAAGATTATTATCTATTAACATCCTGTATTATAGTTCTACGTTTCTCTGTTAGGTGCCTAATGGTATAGATGTAACTATGAACTCATATTTGACAAATGGTGTGCGCATTGCAAATATTTAATCACGATTTGACTAGTTTATACGGAAGAGTATGCCACTGCGTTGGATTAGCTTCGCATTTCATTGAGTACACTTCCTCATTAGCTCTAAGACAACCTTCTTCTGCTGGTCCTTCTTAAGGTTTTTTGTGTGTATATTATAAATGTGACCTTTAAGATGCGTTTTTCTCCTTCCTCTATATGAACATGTTTCTATTGGACATACAAAACTAGGTTCCTTTCCGCATTCAAACCGTTGATGGCCTATCAGAGAACGTTGATGCCGATAGCTCTTATTGCATGTTGGACAGTGGAAATTGATTCGGCCTGGAGAAAAATATTAAAAGTTAAAATTCAATAGTGCATTCAGTTTTATTATTTTACAATCAAGAAACTTAATCAACACTGTTAGCTGTTAGAAAAGTAGTTTTTGTTAACTTCTTGACGATTTTTGTTTGTACTTTAGTACAATGTCTTTAAAGTAAAAAATAACCATAACTACGCTATGTTGAGAAAATTATTATAATTCGAATTGATAATTTACTTATCCTGCTCTTACATAACTGATTCTTTCATATTCGGCTGTAATTAAGTATCAAATCACTTGCTATGAGCTGAATTCTTAACTAGATGTCTAATGACATTTTTATTTAGTCAATTTTTAAATTATGGATTTGGATAGTCGAATAAGCCAATTTACTCTATTCCATATATACATAATGTCTTACCAAAGTTAAACTAGAAATTGCACTAAAAATCTACAAGCTACATTAAATACTTTTAACATAACTACAGAAGGTGTCAACGATTTTTTTTGTATTATTTCAAATTTAGTCTTCTTAGAGACAACAAGTTGAGTTCACTTATTTCATTAAATCCTTAAAATGTCTTAGTATTTGATGTCGTTTTAAGTCGCTTTTCTTCTTTGTCCTGTAACCACAATTATTTATGTAGCACATAAATCTGGGTTCCTTTCCACATTCGTATTTGAGGTGTGCCTGTAGGTTTCCCTTATATTTGTATTTCCTTTGGCAGTTCATGCAAACGTAAGGTTGCTCGACATATGAATCAATGTCTGCTGAATAACCTAAAAAATAAAATTCT
>VTPC01090147.1:0-56072 GCA_011009095.1 Ignelater luminosus
TTTTTTGTGCCTTTAGAATTTCATTAGGAAATTTGATTATTTATCAATCATTAATTAAACATAGACCTAGTCAATCTTTTGAAAAACAATCGTTTTTGTTTATAATTTTTATATTTACTTCATACGTGTTTATTTACATCTATCAATATCTACAGTTTAGTGTTAATTTTGTTCAGTTTATTTGTTTTAAGTTTCTGTATTTGTGAGTAATTTAATATGAACATATTTTCTGCACATTTGGCAAGTTTACTACTATTACAATTATAGCTCATATTCAGAGGCAACGCCGTCTTTTATTTGTCCTCGTGGAGGATACAGCAAGGCGAGTGGGACTGGTGATCTCAATTATCTATTCTAACTTCCTTACAGTGAGCATCCTCTTGCATCTTGTGGAGGGTAGTACACTTAAAAGTTCCTAGTAGTAAAGTGTAATATTTCTCCGTTCAATAAGATCTCAGACCAAATCTATGGAGAGGTACTATGAGGAATATGGATATATATTTGTAATTGCTTGTCTTAGGGCGTATAGCGTCTTTCCTGGAGTTATCTTAAAATGATTCAGTTTTATCTCTCACTTTTTGTTCTAGATCGCATTTGGGATTATTCTCATTAAGGTTTTTCGGGGTTTCCTATTTTTCTCTTAAGCGGCCAACTTCCAATGACCAAATGAAAAACAATGACTTTACTTTCCTTTTACTTATCAATTATTTTCTAGATTTTTCTAACAAGTTAAAAAATGTAGTTTTGTAGAAAAAGGAAGCAATTCATTTGATGTTTGAGTTATTTCACCACCTTTCAGTTATCCTTCGTTCCTTAGAAAGGTGTGCACTGGCTAGTACCTTAATCAAAACGAAACATAAATAAATTAGTGCAAGATGTGATCTTACTATGATATACGAATTAAACTCGAGGATTTGATCAGTAATAAATAACACATCGTTCAATAAGTCCCGAGACTAACAACGAAAACAACATTCTTTTTTCAAAAATCATTTTTATTCATCAATATAATCTCCTTTTAGAGTGATACAATCTTTCCAACGCCTTTCCAACATTTCTATACCATGTTTATAGAAGGATTTATCCTTTGCTTCAAAATAGGCTTCAGTTTCGGCAATGACCTCCTCATTCGAGCCAAATTTTTTTCCCTGGAGCATTTTTTTGAGATCAGCAAAGAGCCAGTAGTCGCTGGGGGCTAAATCTGGCGAATACGGGGGGTGGGGAAGCAAATCAAAGCCCAACTCGTAGATTTTTGCCATTGTTTTCATGGACTTGTGGCATGGTGCATTGTCTTGCTGAAAAAGTATTTTTTTCTTCTTCATTTATTTACCTTTTTCCAGGTAGTCAATGAAAATGACGCCATGTGTATCCCAAAAAACAGACGCCATGACTTTGCCAGCAGATTGCTGCGTTTTTGGACGCTTTGGGCGGCTTTCGCCAGCCATGCGCCGCTCAGATGATTGCCGATTCGACTCCGGAGTAAAATGATGTATCCATGTTTCATCCATGGTCACGTATCGACGCAGGAAATCCTTTTTATTGCGAGTAAATAGCGATAAACAGCTCTCTGAATCGTCGATTCGTTGCTGTTTTTGTTCCATTGAAAGCAATCGCGGCACCCACTTGGAAAAAACCTTTTTCATGCTCAATTTTTCATGAAGGATTGTAAATACGCTCCAGATGATATCTGTGTCATTTCTGCAATCTCACGGACCTTTACTTTGCGATTTTTCATTACGATTTTGAATACTTCACTCACATTTTCCGGTGTAACGGCTTCCAAAGGCCTACCCGAACGTTCCGCATCGTTTGTGTCCGTACGACCACGTTTAAACTCAGCATACCAACGACAAATCGTTGATTTGGATGGAGAGGAGTCCGGGTAACGTTTCTCAAGCCATTGCTGGGCTTCTACGGTGTTTTTACCCATTAAAATCAATGTTTTATCAACACGCGAAACTCGCTTTGTTCCATTTTTCAAACAAATTACAAAGTGACTTTACTCTAACCTCGATAACTCTGCTGTTTGTGGTCCAATCGACGTGAAATGTTTACACGTTTCATGTGAAGGTTCGCACTCTAGGGAAACGTGGCTAGTTTGGTACTACTAGCACCATCTCTGGGTTAGTCTCGGGACTTATTGAACGATGTGTTACACTGTCAGTTAGTTTGTACCACATGATATTTGTATATTCTCATTAAGTAACCGCTCAGTGTACATGTAAAATATTTCTGTCAATTTTTTAATTTAATTTAATTTTTTGTTCAGGTTATCTCGAATATGAAAAGATAAAGAAAAGTAAAGGTAAACGAAAATTCAACTTACCAAGCCTTTTAATATCGTATATAATGCATTAGCATGAGTTTCGGCGGGAATGTCTGGCAAGTTCGAGTAAACGAGGGTTTTTGACGTATTTTTTGTTTCTTGCAATTTGTATCTGTTTTATAATAATTACATACTATATCAATTAAAAATTGTAAAACTGGAATATTGGTAAGCATATTATCATTGTGTTACACATCATGTTATGCGCCAAAAACAAATGTCGCTATTTTTAAACCTTTCCGTCACCTAAACAGCTATTAAAATTATCTTGGTACTGTATAGATTATCAATTTTATAAATATTTTCCTCGGAATCTGAAGTCATCATAATTTTCCGAGATTCAGTATACGATATCTCATATCATAATTTCTAGAGAATCTCGGAACATTTATTTATAGTTTCAGTATCGCTCGATGAAAACAGTTTTATCACGGTTTTTTGATATCTCCCACACAAAAAAAGTAAAAGAATATCCTTATTATATTCAAAATAGCATATTTTTGTTATGTTTGGTTTACAGTATAAACCTCCGTTATTAGTTCTAGCAATCTTTTGAGTAGGTTGTTTGTATACCACAGAATCAATTATTTACATCTTTAGAATTCTAAGAATAAAAATAGAGGCGGTTATGATTGTTGATTATACTGTTATCTCATGACTTGAAAATATTTTGACTTGACATAATAAGACTTTTGAAGCATGTCGGTGTAAAATGCAATTTTTTATTGGTGGCTAATTTACATTAAAACAATTTATCCGTACTTCTTAAATATTGCGGTTTAGATTTGAATTTAATGAAAACCACAAAACCTGGAGAGGTTTATTTAACCACCGCAATTATTAGGAAAACTTGTTGAGAAAGTATAGAAATTGCAAATTATTGCTTTGTTTGACTTACATATAAAATGTTATTATCAATGCAATCTTCATTCGTGTATCCTTACTTTAATAAAAGGTTTAAGCTTTCTTAACATTTTCAATTTGACGAATTCAAAGCCACAAGCTGACACAAATTAATAATAAATATCAACGTGATCAGTGGGCACACTTCATGAAAAAATTATAAAAAAATATTATAATAATGAAATCATCATCCAAGAGAAATACTGCATTCGTATATTCCCGTTTAGCATTCAATGCACAATTTAGAAAGGTTCTTAAAGTACCGTCCCATCGATACTTGTATGTAATATGTATACATAATATATCTTTTTCGATATGTCTCGGATGGTAAATTACTGTAATTGACAACGGTTTTTTTGTTCAAAATTGGTAGGTTCTTTTTGATTCTGCATAGTGTACAATATTTCAATTCGAAGATGTCTTGAAAATGATAATGTATGCGGGTAAATTATTGTAGTATATACAGTGATATCTCCAGACATTCTGATAATGAGTAATTAAATGCTTAAATTATATTTTGATGTCAGTAAAAATGTGAGTTTATTCAAGAAAGGTCGGTCGGTTCAGGGGTTAGGTTAGATGTAGATCTACATTGTAAACTATAAACACGATTTTTTAAGTAATTGCTTAATGGATAAAACCTTTTTTTTAGGACAGTTAGATTGTATAGTTTTGACTATAAAAGAATTAATGACAAGATAAAGAAAGTTTCGAAAATGGAAATTTCTCAAAAGTGATAACGGTTTTTTTTTAAATTTCCTTTAAACAAAGGCGATATGTTGGTTTATACATTTATATGCATCCTTGTTATGTTTTCCGGTTAATATAAGATTACCTTAAGCAAAAAACATTGAGTTCAACTTATTAAGTAAATTCAGGAAATTTTCTTTGAATGTCCCAACGTTCATAACAATCTAAATTCTGAAATGAAAGATTTCGTTGAAATTATGATTAGCCTTGTTTCACAGATTTTATTGTTACTTTCTACAACACAATGACTCCTGTCAATACAGAAATTCACTGCTCAGCAATTAGTAGGAAAATCCGTAAGTAACTGAATAGTATTATCTGTTTTATTACCATATAGTTAGTTACCACTATATTGTAATGGTTTTAATATATAAAACATTTATTTATTTATTATTAACTATTTAAAAACTAAGTCTATTACAATTTATTTCCAGTATTTATTTACACTAAATTATTTATCACTAATTACATTTATTTCGTTCGTAACTACACGCGGTTATTTACTGCAGAACTAACTGGCTCTATTCATGTTACCGCTTATATACGTTTCCTCGTTCCTCTCGATGAGCCTAGAAGGTTCGCTCCTTCTCTCGCACATTCGACGGTCGGACTGTTCCAGACTTCTCTGGTATATTCGCCGACAACGCCGAGTTCGTTCGGGACTTCTGTAGTATATTCGAGGGATGGCTCGTTACAATATATTAAATTAGTGCAAGTTTGTACTGAGTATATGCGTTGCCGTGCCGTGTATGTTTACAGTTGTGTTTATACGTTTACCTAGTACAATATCAACAATGAACGTGGACTGTGTTTAAGTTACTTTTTGGCCGGTTAAGGCCAAAAAGACCCTACGTAATGACATGTTTAAAAACAAGAATAAAATTGGGATCAACTTACAAATAAAAATCAAAATTGCAAGAGAAAATTATTGATGTCTGAATATACACTACTGACTTAAGATAGATGGTATTGGTATCAGACAAAAGTGATATATAGGTTTAGAACTAGAGAGATGCACTTTATGCTTTAGATCCCGCCACCATACGTGATCTTGATCGAGTTATTCCACAATCAAACAACGTTTTAATAAATATAATCCAAATAATGTTTTACTAATAGCACTGATATAATTTTCACAAGTTACAATGCACCTGTCATTAGAAGTGTAAACCGCTAGCATACACGAACATGTTTTTATTATGCTAAATTGTAACTTGAAAATTAATCTTTATCACCTACAGTTATAAATTTATAAACTGTGATATAATTAAATAAATTAACAATTGTATGTCAGGTTTCTATATTTCCCTCTATAGGGGAAAGTAATTTTTGAAATGTAGAGGTTATCATTCTGTACAACTTTCCTTAGTTACAGTTTTAGATACTTCTAGAAATAAGGACGTTGAAACACCCTGTATAATAAAAATTATTGTTAAGACAAAAACGTATTGATTTATTGAGCCTCTTTAGAATTTCATATAAATGCCTTTAAACAACAAAAAATGTCAAAATGACCCGCGCACGTAATTAATGTGTTAGCTTGTTGTAATGTCATAAATTGCTCAATGAATAATCACGCAACTCGGATTTTAGAATTCAACTTTAGAAACTGTAAAGGCGGGATTTAGTCTTGAAAATAATCAAAAATTGTGAATCATGTCTTTTATATAAATAATTGTTCTCGACATTAGATATCTTTAACCTTTTACAACAGATTTTGAAGTAGGCGTGTTTAATGTTTTCTAGTAAATCAGCTGTATGGATTAATTTATATGATTTGAAGAACAAATAACAGATTCCACGTTGTCAATCCCAGCAAACTACTCTTGGCAGAGGTTATTCATTCTTCTTCACTGAGCGTTTAAATCAAGACCTAAGAGACAACAAGCCTCTAACGTAATGATAGATTCTGGTTCCGCATTTCAAGAAATCTCTTCTATCCGATTTTATACAAAATAAAAAACTTCCCCTTTTGATCGAAGAAATTAGTTCTTGTGACCACTTTGCGACAGTTGCAAGATTGCAACTAGCGATGGCATAATTAATGCCCCCGCAACTCTAGCGATGCTCACAGAACGAACATTAATATAGTAACTGAAAATATTCAACTTCAACCTGCAAAGTAAGTCCCTAGCCGCCACCATCATCGTGACATCATCTCCATTGTTGATTTCCGCTTTTGCTTTGGCTTTAGGAATTATTTGTAGCTCTTCCCTATGTAGTTAAAGTTGTTGGAAGTCTACAGCTTTTGTTTACTGTAGAGTTGCCAGATTTTTCCACATACCTAACTAAAACCTTTTTAAAAATTTGTCCCGAGTTCTTATTTAGAACCGACATGATGGATCTCTCTCGGGCACAACAAGACGTAGTTCCAGATACAGGGAAGTTTTTCTTGTTCTGAAAACTTCATTCTTTTTGCGATTATTCGGACTATCCCGGACTTTTAGAAACGCATTGTATGATGGGTTAAACATGTAATTGAATAATGAGTATCACATGGAAGCTTCAGTTCTGGGGTGCATTATAAATGATTCTCTGATTGTGGTGGCGACCTTTCTAAAATCTTCTTGTCGAAGGACAGCAAGAGCAAGGATGACAAAAAGAACAGAAAGAAAAATTGGAGATCTTCTAGATGGCAACACAATACCTTCGTAAATATCTAAGAACGTTAAAGCGTTTATAGAAAGCCTGAGATGTTGATTTTGATGGGTGTGGGCAATTGCTACTCATGTTTGAATAGATGGCAGAATTAACTTTCGGCTAACAGTAAGCTGAAGAAGGAGGGGTTGCAAAACAAAGTAAATAAAGGTTAAAACGCTGGATTAAGAATTAAGCTCTTTTTCAATCATACTATAGTAACTTTGAAGTGAAACAACAGGTCTGAAGTGGTGAATCTTTGAACGTTCCCGGCTTCGTTTCAGATGGCGACAGAAGTGAATGTGGTGAAGCAGCTAGGATTACTGAAGAATAAGGTATAAATGCAAGGTAGGAATTCTTAGAATTGTACCTTTCTGTATTACAAAGAAAAACAAAAAAGTTCACTGCAGAAATTCTCGAGAGCAGGAATATCTGGAATCCCACACACCCAACATTTATGTGAGCATCCTGTAAATGTTGGTTTGGTTGGTTGCATAGATTTCGGGAATGAACGCATTGTACCTATTTTACCATCTTGTTTACCTCTTAAGAATTGCTATAATTGTACTGAAAAAAATGTTATTAACTGCAGGTAATTAGTGTTAAATAGACTCACATTTTTTAATTTCAGTTTTTCCAATTTTTTCAGAATTCTTGAGATGGAGATAAAATAAAATAAAGTAACTTATTAAGAAAGGAAAGTAATGTCAATAGAAATAACCCAGTGTTATCTTCTTTGGGGGAACAACTCAAGGTGTACAAATATTAAATTAACGCACTGTACACAATTCAATAATTACTTCCTTTAAGTAAATAAATGAATGAACGAATATTTATTGATGACCTCTAAGAACTGTACTTATCTGATTTTAAACAAAGAAAAACATGTCAGTACTACCTACACGTAATTAAGTCGAAAAAACTGTGACAGTCATTGCAGGTGTAACCGTGTAAATGTTAGTAATTGACTTAAATAACATCAGTGTATACGGAAAACTGTTCTTTTAGCTGTCAGGTGTTCCTTAAACAGGAAGTGCTTACTGCGTTAAGATTCATATGGTAGATCGAATATATGTACCGAAAGCGAAAGTTAAAACAAGTTGTTACAATTAAGATGAAGGTGTTGACAATACATCTAATTAAATTGAAAACAGAAAATCTTTAACATTATGAAAAATGAATATAAAACTTTTATTAGCAATTTTTCTCGGAACGAAGATGAAAAATATACCTATGTGTAATATAAGGTAATGTAAAGTAATAACCAGCCACCTTTGATGTTTATGGTTGTGTAAGCAATCGTTGGAACCTACTAAACCACGTATTGTTTCGCTCAGTAAAAATGGTGGCGAAAAACGTGCTTAAGCAAAAAACATTCGGTAACAATAGTACAACATTAATAATTCTTGAATATACAAACACATAAAATAACTCGTGAGTACTAGAATAACCTTGTGTGCAAATATTTCAGTAAAGAAAAAGAACTTTTATGCTATCGATTATTATTATTTTCCTACTACTGTTTAAAAAGTAAAAACAATCGCCTGTCAACAAAGAGTAATAACATGTCACATATAGATACACATAACAAACGTAACATAAACAGTTAAGAATGTGTTATAGTTGTTGGTAATTATTACAAAATGCATGAGCAGAAATATAGTTCAGGTGATTAAAACGGGTTTTATATTAGCGGAAACAAAACAGGAAGCGACTGCCACGCTTCCGTGCTGACCGGAAAGGCGCTTTATCATAATCGGGGAACCCTCCTACTGCGTATACTATGATTTGTTTTGTACAATGAACATCTTTGCATTTAAATTGTTTACAGTAACAATAATAAAGGTACGTTTCATTACAAAAATTAAAAATTCCATTAAATTGATGCAAATGAATAATTTTCTAGAGTAAACCTTACTTTTCAACTTAACCATTTAATATTATGGAATTTGACACAGTGGTAAAAAGATTTTTAATACAAAATGAAGAGCTTTTATGAAGAGTAACTAACTGTAATGAAATTCAAAACTACATGATCTTTTAATATAGTATACAGTGTGTCCCAATTTCAATGCTCACTATTGGGATCTCGGAAACTGTAAGAGATACGAAGTCAAGTAGGCGTTCCATTCGAAAAAAATTGGATTTACGTTTCACCGCCGAAATAAAACAAAAGACAATGCGAAAATAATTTTTTTGTGTTTTCGAGTAAATTCTCTTTTCTGTTCTTTTGTATCTTTGCTCGTTCCTGAGATATTTCACTTAAAAAAAATAAAATAATTTCGTTTTTAGCAAATATCTAGTAAGCCGTGAACTTTTTTGAAAAAACAAAAACATATATAAGTAAACTGATCTCCAAAATAGCCAAAACTTTTCTAATTTAACCGACTTCGTATCTCTTACAATTTCCGAGATCCCAATAGTGAGCATCGAAATTGGGACACACTGTATACCATATATAATAACTAATATGTAAACATATCTTCTCCAAAAATGTTCATCAAATAGCTTGTAGCGCTCATACTCATATTGCCTACAATAATAATATTTTTCGATAATGCACCAAAGTCTAGGGCAACGTGTAATATATAGCTAATTTACAAGGCCTAACAAAGATTACCATATAACTTTACAATAAAAAAGCTTGAGTTTACCTTGATTTAAAAGCATAGATTTTTCTCACTGTAATTAATGTCGCTGTTAACAATAATATTCCGATTTACACAGCATAATTACAAGATCAGCTAATCTAATCACTAACGAATAATTAAAATTAAATTATATACTTTAAAGAAAAAACAAATAGAATCAAAAATTTAAAAATTCTCTCTTACTTTAGAGGTTAATGTTATAGAACTAAAATTATCAGCAGTAATCCTGAAAAAAGAATAGATTAACCAAATGGAATTTTACTAATAAAAAGAACTACCAACTTGGTGTGGCCTTCTTGAGAATTACGGTGCAAAACAACAGTTTAACATGATTAGCACTAATTTATGATTACTAATATTACATTCCTAATCACAGCTATTTCAATACGTAGAATACTCAAGAAGAAACTTTCTTATCACCATATCATAAAACAAAAGAGAATTGTATAGAACAGGTATCGTTTCACTATGGAATGAATTGGCATACTCAACTTAAAGCTCAAGATATTTAGAAGAAGGTATACTGTGTGTTTATTTAAACAGGACCAAACCTGTATCTTTGTTAATATAATACTAGAGGGCGAGAGTCAACTTTCTTTTCTTTAAATAGAATTTTGTTATGCAAGCCTATGATGCTTTTACATTTCCAGAGAGAGGAGAAGATTCTCAATATAATAAAGCAACAAGAAACATATGTCATGCTATTTAAGAAAAAAGAATTGCCTCCTAGCAGGAAATCGCAATATCAAATTTTTAAGTTTACCGTCTAGTTGGCGGTGTAGTGTTATACAGTTTTAATTCAGGTTTTTTCTGCTTTATCATGCATATAAACGAAGATACAGGCTTGTCCGCTTTAAACAAACACATTGTATGTAGATATTATCTCACAAGTTATTACTCAGAATAGTTCAAAGTCAACAGAGGTTTACTGTAGATGAATCCGCAGAGCTCATTTTTTGTTTTATGGAAGTAAAAGTCTTTAACAGCTCGGTCTAAAACTAACAAAAAAACAACATTGACTAAAGAAACAAAGATAAAATTGATTCTTCGCAGGATTGAGCACCATCTCATTGGTCAACACACTATGGACTTTGTAATAAAAAACTGTCCGAAGATCATTAGTCCTGACGAATGACCTAATAGTTCGGGCATAAACCTGCTTTTCTCTAGATATAGCCTGTTTCAAATTATAGAATCCAGAGTAGGCTTTGATTACTCTATCATACTATTATATACCTCTTTCTTTTCTCCAGAGGCTTTCTTAACACAAGTTTGTTAACAATTTTCAAAATTAGATAAAAACCATCATTCAGCAGCTTTCTATAGTAATCCACCAAACTGTAACTGATAGATTCTACCGATATATTGTGCGGTATATATTGAAAAGTGCGCTACTTACAAGTGATGGAGTTGTTGTACGGTTTTGGCAACATTAGCCTTGCAGTAGCATGAGCAATACATATGTGATAATGCAAACATGTGTCATCAGCCTTTTGTGTAACGTAGATGTGGCATGGCATGCTTGGACTACAACTTTCGTATTAACTAATTGCTAAGTCTGTTTGACGGAGCTATTAAGGGATTTAAGTGAATTGTTGTGTCGTTCCAAACATTAGGGTATAACAAAGGAAAGACGTGACTTGGTTACGGGCCTGCCCAAAAGGTAAAAACAATATACAATTCATAACATTTTCTCAAAGAACTGCATGTATTATTCACTCCGCCTAAGACCTCCTCCCTTTAACTTTATTTTTCCGTTTTCTTCATATAGTAATTAGTTACTTACAACAGCCAGAAGAAAGACAGCATACTGCTTTTTTTGTCACTGCTGTAGAATCTGGATTTTCCCTAGCAATAAGTTGATGTAATCTTCAATCTTCAAAGGGTTCAAGTAACGCTAGGTGGCTAACTTGATAATGTCGACGTCATAATTTTTATTTAGCTGAGATTTTCCCTTTGCCGCTATTTAGATGTAATGTATCTTAACATATAGATCTTCTAATTTCCTCTAATCTCTTCTTCTTAACTAATATTGTTTTGGAAACTTTAAAACCACCGATCTATCATACAACAAGGAGCAATCCAAAGCGACGCATCATGCGCGAAATTGAAACTAAAAGGTGAAAAAGAACATAATCTGTTAGAAACTAAAACCTTGAAGCGCACTAACCTTAGTAAGTAATAATAATGTGTTGGTCTAAACATAATAAGAGAGAGACAGAGAAATCTCGGATTTCACAGTTAAACAATTTAAGTTAGGAATTACAAACTGTCTAAAAATTCCCTATTTTCGACCTACGTTGGAGTCTTGAGAGTGCATAGGTACCAGTATGACTCGAATCGTTTTATTAAAAGTATAAATAACCAAGTTTAATTCTATTGTTTTGTTTTAGAAGAGATAAAACAGAATTCGAAGCCGGGGTTTTGGTATACGAAAAGTGAGGTATGGAGTATATCCGCAATTCCTAAATCTCGCTAGGCTAATGATGACCATGCCTTAAGAAAAAGAATTGTGCAACAAAAGTGAAAATTATAATGTACACTGAAAATTTTCTCAAAGTTAAAGTGAGAATGATTGCTACATTTCTAATATTGTTTGCGCAAGATTCCGTACAGTAGCCAAAAGTGAGGTTAGCTTTACAGTACTTAGCGTTTCTCAATACATCACTGATTACATCCGGCACAAACGTGTCTAAAATTTCTATGAAATAGCCAGTTTTCATTTTTGGAGTTTAGGATATGTAATCTATAGTTTAATTTTTGACAAAGTTGCAGTTGCAATCTAGCAACCAGAATGGTATGCGTTTGCAAAATATGTATCGTTCGACAGAGAATTAGAATGCATGCACGTAACTCCTGATATATCAGAGCTTATGCTAACCAATCCCCAAGGGTAAATACTCTTATTTGCTGTACGTGCATGCACTAGCGTAAGTATAGGCAACCAATGAGACACAAGACAAAAACTGGGACTAGCCGCTTGTATTATTCAGGTTCCTGAACTGCATTCTCCCTTCTCTTTGCAATGGGCCTTGATGATTTATAAACTTATAAGTGATGTTCCCTAGCCTACATGATGAACTAGTGATCTGTTAGTGTGGTTCACAAGTTCCATTTTGGCTATGTTTTGCCTGACTTCACCAAAAATTATGATCGAGGTGTCATTCGATTCGGAATGGCATTTAGAAACTTTTCGAACATTTCGAAGTCCCGCGCAAAAAAATTGCAAAAGTTATAAACAAATTCGTAAAAAAAAGGGGGTTTTGTTTTTTGCAAATATCTCGGAGAATATTGCAAATATCCGAAATCAAAAAAAAGATCCTTAAAGAGCAGGAAATTTCCTACAAAAAAGTGCTAATTCTCGGAATTATGCCATCAATATTTATAATTTTAATTTAAAGGTGAAAATAGGGCTCTCTTTAACAAAAAAAATTTTTTTTACCTATTAAATATAAATATTAAGAAATTAAAAAAATCAGGTATTATTGGGATACATGAATGAACAATAATCCATCGGAAAAAAATTTTTCCCACAATTTGTTGATTAGTTATGCCAAAACGGAACTTGTGAACCACACTATGTGGGCTTACGGAGAATTTCTCTTCTTCCTTACGATGGGCCTTTGTGATTGATTGTATTTTTTTGCATTTTATACTGTATAAACTATGCAAAACAGATAATATCATTCTGGGAAATTTAACCTTAAAAATTACTACTTGCAATTCTTCATTGAACCATAGCAAAATCCAATTTAACGCCATAACTAGAACTTCTAAAATATCGAAACGTCTTAGAATTACAGTTTTCGGCAAGCATCTAATTTGTATTAAAATTTGCTTTCGGGAACAAATTTTCTACAACCTAAAATCTTAATTTCTTTGGAAATTAGTTTCACGATTTTTGTCGTTCAAGCGAGTTTCTCTTGAGAAATCAACATAATTCTTCTTCTACATCCATTTTACGATATCAAATTTTCGACTTGTCTTGTATTATACTAAATTCTATATTAAAAATAAGATGCCTAGTAGTAATTTATCGTTTATAATTTTCTTAGAGAAGTTTTATTTATATTACTAGTGTTTTCATAAGTTATTTGTTGTATTCTATTCGTGATGGCTCACTTAGAAATTTTTTTTCTTTAATATATTATCATCAATAATACGTAGTTTTACTTTATTATTCGGTTTCTATTTCTTTCTAAATATAATTTATTTACCTATATTTTAGGAAAAGAAGAATAAGCTGCGTAATGAAATCATGGCCAACTAAGGTTCCTAATTAAAAATACGGAACTGAGAATACAATGTAGATTTTGTTAGAACACCGTATGCAATGTGGAATGGAAATAAACTATTAATACAATGAACCAGTTTAAGTTTAAAGTTTTCTATTTTACATTATAAAAATTATTTATGAGGCAATATCAAACGACTGTTCGTTTATTGTAAATGCATGAATATGAATGCCTCATAGTCATAACATTTTTCTTCTTCAAGCATATCTTACGTAAAACAATAAACAACATTCTTTATAGTGCATTTCTCCTGAAACTGGTGAAAGTGATATCACGAAGAAAGAATAGTGAAACTGTTGGAAATGGCCGTGACCTAGTGGATTGCGAGTTCTCTATGGCAAACCCGTCCACGGTGTAGATTGACACGCGCCATGGAGCGCGACCTGGCACACCTACTCCTGGTTACCACTGTTTGCTTGTTTACTAGATTTTTACGCTTACTAGGCACTTGTTGAACAGATCTGTTTCATTTTAAGTGCAAAGTGCAGTTATTGCACATCCATGCTAATAAGATAAAACTGTTCTTTAATGAATTATCAATCGTGTTTGTTACGACTACTTTGAACCGCGAAGAATTAGGAAAAATATCCCGGTAGTAGGCTGTTATTTCCATGTCTAATTAATATTAAAAAAAACCAATTAATTTTGTTCGCATCCATTTTCATTTTTTAAATCAAAGATGATTATTAACCTCCAATAATATAAAACTAATAATAAACTATAAATGAATGGCTTCTTAAAACACATTTATCATTTGGTTTACTCATTTGAATGTTTTAAATTCGTTAATAAATAATAATTTAACATCGAGAAAATAAAAAGAAGAAAAAATAACGTAGGCGGTATTTACCATCTACTGGTATATCTTCGACATTAATTAAAAGTTTAGGAGAGGCTAATTTTCTTGGTATTTAAAGCAATGACTGAAATTAAAGACCACTTGTAGAGAAAATTAAGGTTTTTAATAAGAATAAAGTAGGAAATATAAATGCTTCAATGGAGCAAATCATTTTTGGTCTTACACAATTTAAAATTTTTATAGATTTTAAGTAATAAGAACCGCTTTTTTATTTGTTGAAATATTTCAATGTGTTTGCAAGAATTAATAAATTGTAGGCGACTTCATAAAAATTATTGAACTTTATTAATTCGGTGAATTATGCAAACATGTAATTTTTTTAATTTTTCTCATGTGAAATAAATCTGAAAGATGATATGGTAAGTAGGTACTACTCATAAGTGATGATACGCAAAAACGTAGATTTGTATGAAGTGAACCATTTAAATAAAAAATAAACCATTTCTGTCTCTAGTATGTGTTCTTTGGTTGCAGTAATCGAGCAAATTCTTCTCTAAGTTGTTTTCCAGGACAGTATTCCTTTTTGAATATGTTGTACTGAGCCACTACGCACTGGTTCTTTGTCCTGGTTTTCTACTTCTACCTACTATGCCCATACTAGATGAAAGGACAAGCCCAATTCTGTAATTAATTTTATAGTCTATTCTTTTATTTTTCTTCTATAGTACTAACACGAGAAATGTATAATTATTAAGTATATTCATCGTAACACCACGATATGTGCTTATTTGAAACAGTAAAAAATGTAGACTTTTTAGGACTTTCACCAACTATAAATATGGTAATACTCTGTAATTCATTATTCAGGGTCTTAATAATCGAGAAGATTCAGGAAATGCCATGCATCGTACTTTTTAATTTAATTAGGGTATTACTATCTAGCATATTCGTATTGAGTGTATTTCATTTGCTATGAAGGATACACAAAGCTTGCATTTACAGTCAAATAAAAAGTTGATCTGCTCGACTTCTATGTTAGAGATCGACTTACCATTTTGTCAAGTCAACTCAAGAGATTTTGTTAACTGTATGAAATATAGAATTGGTTAATCAGCAAAAGTTCTTTCTGGTTATCTAACGACCTTCAATAACAAACGAACAATTCACGAACCTTTGAATGGTATCAAAATCAGATGCTTTGTTAACTTTTTCTGTTGTTTCATTTGTCACAAGGAGTTGACTTTACAAAAGTCTGAAGATCTTAGAATTCAGTAGATATCTGGTAAGCCATGAGTTTTTTTAAACCGGACAATTCTTCTCAAATTTGACCAATTTTGAATTTTTTACCTTTTATGTATCTAACCACCTCCACTGAGCCATCTGTAGTAGATGATACTGATAGTCGGGCTCTGATGGCTACGATCGTTCTTTGCTCGCTTCCTTCCCATTGTTAGCGTTTAAAAGTCGAATTTCGCCTTCCACCAAGACAATATTATTGAACAATATCAGGGAATTATTACCTTCTTGTTAGTTACATATGGCTAATATGACACTGAGAAAATGAACAATGCAACTGCAGGCTTTTGCTTGCAATTGCACTGTGCACAAAGCACAGAAACTTCTAATTGTTCTACTGTTTTAAAGGAACAAGAACTGTAATTTATTAACTTCCTAAGCATTCAAAGTGCGAATTAGTACAGACCAATAGTACAGTAGTTGGCCGCTGTGCGACTTATGTAGACTTCACACGTGTCAGGATTCTGAACGAAGAAATATGGCCCATTTCTCTATGCTGTCTTAAAACTTTTGTTTCTCAATCACATGTTACTACTTATCTGTAAATGCCAATTCTAGATTTTGATCTGTGCTTTGACTAAAAGTCAAATTTTACTTTCTTGACTTCTGTTACGCTGATATTAGCCTTGACTTTTAGTGACGGCACCAGCTCGAAAATGATTCCAAAGCAAATACTTTCATGGTTTAAAAAGTCAGATACAGTATGAGTATCCCAAAGAGTTTTTCACTGGCCTGAATTATATACACTACTGTTTATTGTCGCTATTGCAGTATTGCCGAATGTATTTCCAGATTGCTGATTATATTGCCGTATTTTCGTATCGCCGTTTGCACAATAATATTACTGTGAGTAAAGGACAAAAAAAACAGAAAAACACAGTTACTGCCTGTATGGTCGAGTTATTATTCCAGTTAAAAAAATTGGAAAAGTATTATTGACGTATACTGCAGAGTTATTATCGTTGCCACAGGCAAGAAACTCTCTGGGGTATCCCCAATCCCAATAAAACCCAGGCTATCCTATTGCAGCATCTCGGCAGAGCCACAAGTCGCAAATTTCAAGAGATTGGCCACCTTCCTGGGGACTACCCTTTATTGGCATGCGGAGTCGAATAAGTGTCTCTTCACTATTTGGCGCCACGCCTCTATCCTATCTGCGACGCTTATTCATACATACCAAACTATCATACGACACCCATGTTTCTATACTCTCCAACCCTACCAAATGCAGCGTCTTCGACAAAACAACAGACGGATTTGCAGGGGAATACTCTGATTGGATTGTTTTCGCACCCCAATAGATGCTCGTCTTGAATCTCTCCAGTGTTGATATATCCATCCCTAGTGAGCACTCTCGCCGGAATTTAGTCAACAAGCATTAACCGTAAATTCAGATTTCCTATTGCCATATACCTGGAAGACGCCATTCGCCTCACTCTGGAACTGGAAGACGTCCTTGAAAACTCCGTATCACCATCATCAGCAGCTCCCTCCTCTAAAAAAACATCACCACTTATAGCGTCAACATCAGTTTCTTTTCTTCTTCTTTTTTGTTTCAGGTTCATAGCAGAGGAGATTGCCTTCACCAATTTCTGAAAAAAGGCGTTTTTTATCATCATTCTGTAAACCATAAGACTCTTTCCTCCTTTTCTACAAATTGCTAAATTACTATTTCGCGCATCAACCCCCACCACTGGAGTCCTTCAACGTTTACAACTGCTATGCTTCGAACCACACATGGACAGACGATGGATCTCATGTACCACCAGGAGGGGGAAAGTGAGAAAAATCAGGTCATTGCTGGGCCATCTTGTGCTTACGATTTTCTGCTGTCCACCTGCCAGATTCACTGATTGATGACTCCAAGAAAAGAGTTGGCTGTCTTTTGCAATGTAAACAGCCGAGGTATCAGTCGTATCGGGTTTTTTATAAAATATTAAATCGTTTGGAGAATTTTCAATTCATTCGGATAGGACTCATACCTGTATCTTACAATGTCGCGTCGGACATCTTAACTTTTAGATCGCCAGATTGTGTGGTTTTAAAAGATTATAGTTTCGAACTATTAGTCTGTTCTCGATTCCATTATTATTGTTGTTTGGTTTTCTGCTTTAAATATTCATTAAACATTAATTTGTTACTGCGGAAGTTTTTAAATTTATACCTACCTTCTAAATTTTAAATTAGTTTGAGCAATTTCCAACTCAAAAAAGACTCAAACTTGCGTCTTCCAGTGTGACGCTTTAAAACTATCCAACCCTGTGATCTTGGTTAGGATGTTTAAAGTAGGTGCTAGTTTTTTCCGAATGAATTTAAAATTCTAATTTAAGGTTTAAAACTTTGTAGAACAAATCTAAAAACTTCATTGCTAATAAATCAATGTAAATGTAATTATCTGTGGTACCTCGCATTGCCTATTACCGGGGTTACAAAAATTAAATTTTTGGCAAAATTCTTGCTTTAAAGTTAGTTTTTTCCGATAGACTTGCCTTCTTATAATCGATTCGGCCTCGTGGGCCAAGTTTGCCTACCCGTAGTGTATTACGATAGAGGATGGAAGATCAGCTTCGTCAATGGCAGAGATATTACTACTTTTATTATTTGTTACCTCTGCAACCATTTACACACACTCAATTCTTTCTTCAATTAGGTAGCATATGGCCTTGGATATCATTATAATTTCCAGAATTGTTTAAATTCTTATTATTAGGTAGTCCCATTCAAACAGGACCGCGTTCGATTGCATATTACAAAGACAGTAGAGGGCGCTATAGCAAGGACAGACTGTGACCGGCGAGGTGTACCGAGACTTTCTGGCTCGCAATATTCCAAATTGGATGACAGCACGCAATGTCAAGAAGCCCATTCTCGCACATGACAATGCGCGTCCACACATTGCCAATGATCAAAACCAAATCGAAACATGGATCCAGCCACCATATTCGCCAGACTTACAGCCATGTGATTTCAACTGTTTTGGCAATCTGAAGATTGGTCTAAGTGGTACTTGATATGCCAACTTTGATGTCCTCAAAAATAGGATTGATGAGGTTTTGCAAGATGGTTTGGGACGTAGCCTATATCACAGTGTTTCCATGATGCCTGAGAAACTGCAAAAGGTGATCGACAACGGTGGACAATATAGTACATAAATCTAAAATATCATGAGTTTATCATTTGTAGTTTTTAAAATATTTGAATAAATGTGTGGTCCTGTTTGAATGGGACTACCTAATATAAGATGCTTTTCGGAAAGCTCAACTAAGAAAAAATGAAAACCAATTAATAAAGATCGATACGGTTCAGTAACAATATTACATAGTTAACTTAGTGCTGAACTAGTAAGAAAGCCTTACAGGAAAGCTTTAGATTCCAATTCAGTTCTAAACGCTTTGGTTCTTAAGGAACATAAGAACATTTTATTATGGACTTGATATATTCTTTTCATTGGACCTGTGCTTTCATCTTTGTAGTTCCTAATCTTAAATTGTCACATTGTTTCAGAATGTCAAAATTCCGAAAGCATGATTTTGGTAATTGAGAACAAACTAAGAAGCTTTCTTTAATTAGCATTAAGGTATTATACTTATCATTTTGAGACACTTTGTCTAATAATACCATATCTTCATATGTGCTGTGAAAAGGGAACTAATTCTATCCTTTATTTACAAATTTTAAAATGCGCGATAAAACAAAAATTATTAGAAGCTGGGATATCGAATGGTGCTGAGACACTTCTTAATGAAAAATCAGCTGTATTACTGCAAAACCAAAACATTGTTCAGTACAAAAAACTGCTTTTACATTTTTGGTGAAACATTTTGTGTTCGTGCAGAATAGATTTATCTCAGAAAGTTAGTGTGATGAAAGCAGTGAATGGTTAATAGTATCTAGTGTCTACTTGACTATGATTTCTCATAGTCGACTTAGCTGCAACAGATACTGTTTAATGTTCCTGAGTCCGGCCCTGGTCCTAGTTGTATTGGCAACACTGACCAAGGCGATTCTTCCACCTACTACGCTCCCTCTCGAACAGCAGCAGCTAGGGATATTCGATATACATCGATGCATCGAATTCACTCGATGTTTATAGTACGATGCATCGAATCGATCCGATGCTTTCAAAAGCTGTTGATTTACTCGATGTATCGATATATTTTCGTAAAACATCGAATCAATGGTTACCAGCTAATGATTATATCTACTTATTATTGTTTCAGTTGATTTCGAACAATTTTGAAGTTATAAAATTAAACCTTTATTTTTGTTCGTTGGTGGCGCTTAGGAAGTATCTAAAGATTGACATTGGCAGCACTGAGCGAGAGAGAAAAAAAATGTTCGTTCGTTTGTTTTGCCTCTGGCTGGTCTGTTGATCTGTTCATCTGTTGTGGTGTCAGTGATCTTTGAATAAAAACGTTAAATCAGATTTGTTTTTACTAAACTAATATCGTGAATGTGCACACTTTACAAAACTAAGTAGGATTGGATTTGTATATAATATACTCATTAGAGTAAAATGTCATCGTCTTCTTACAAGTTCTATTGAACAGGTAAGTAAAATAATAAAGTAAGGTTAGGATAACTCATTTATTCATTCGTGAACAAGAGTAACAGTTGATAATTCATAATTTACTGAATGACAAAATAAATAGAAGATACTTTGTTATCTGTAAGATACTTCCCAACACAAATGATTTATATTATAGGTCAACTTATTGTTATAAAACATTTTGAGTATTTTCGTAATTTGATTTGTTATAAATACATTGTTTTAATTTTCTAAAATTAAAATAATGACTTTTAAATTTATTTCTATATGTCATTCGATTCATTTCGAAAATAATCCCATATAATTATTTAAAATACCGCCTTCATATCGCGATTAACAAGCGACACTGTAACAAATCTTTTTTTTGTTTGTTTACATAAATTCTTTTGCTTCAGTGAATATTGTATAGATAGTGAGAATTAGAGATATGATATTATCGATTGATGAATTTATCGACTTCAGTTATTTTAATGAATTAACTGTTTTTTTTCAGGCTGATTACACAAAACCATGGCACCTTCCAAGAAGAGTTGCGTGTGGAAGGATAAAATTGAAGGAGCCAGTAACTCTGCAAAATGTAAACTTTGTCAAAAATCAATTAAATCTTGTGGCAATACAACCAACTTAATAGGTCATATAAAAAATGTACATAAGGCTGCTTTTCGAGAGTTAAATAATGAAAGTTCGGAAAAAAAAACAGTTGCTGATGTGCAACCATCAACGAGCTCTGCTGATGTAATGGAATTAACTGAAGAAGCTGATGCTGATAAAATATCTGACTCTTTTAAAGACGAAGGAAATATTCCTGTTCCTCCGGCGCCAAAACGTCAAAAGTCCATCATGTCAAGTTTTGAAGAAATTTACGCTTTTTCGGCGAGTGGTAATAAAGCTTTAAAAGTAAATAGTGCCTTAATTTATATGATATGTAAAGATAATCAACCATTCACAATTGTCGAAAATGAAGGCTTTCGCAATTTGATTAAAGTTATTGCACCACATTATAAACTTCCCTGTAAGACGACGTTGACGCGATTGGTTGATGATAAATACGCAGCACTATCAACAGTCTTCAAAGAAGAATTGTCAAATATAGGAAATCTTACTCTCACTACTGACATGTGGTCAGAAACAATGAGTATGAGAAGTTTTTTAGGAATAACAGCACACTTCGGTGTTGGTAATGAACTATTGTCAATTACTCTTGGAGTGTACCAGTCAAATGAACGTCATACTTCAGAACACATCGCTGAAATGCTGCTAAAAACTTGTACTGAATGGGGAATTGACAGAGATAAAATTTCGTCTGTAGTGACGGACAATGCAGCCAACATGGTAAAGGCCATCGATTTGGCTTTTGGAAAAAAACACATACCATGTTTCGACCACACTTTAAATTTAGTGGCACAAAATTCTATGCAACAGTGTACAGAGCTGCGAAGCTTGATAACGAAAGTGACATGGTTCAAACAAAGCAACATAGCCAGTAACGAATTACGTAAAGCAACCCAGAAGGAAACTAAATTGATTCAAGAGGTCCCCACCGGGTGGAATAGTACATATCATATGATCGAAAGATTTTTGGAACTTCGCACTATCGTTAATGACATAATCATTCGTTACAAAAACGCACCACCGATGCTTACTGCGTCAGAACTGTCTATTCTTTCTTCGATCTTACAAGTTTTGCGACCAATCGAAGCTGCAACTAAAGAAGTGTCAGTTGATAAGTATTGCACTAGCAGTAAGGTAATACCACTTATCTATTGCCTGATTTTGAAAATTAAACCTCTTAAGCTTGAAGAATCTCTTGCCAAAGAATTGCAGTCAGTGATACTTAAAGAGATTGACAAGAGAATGGGTGTTATAGAGAGAGTGACTTCCCTTGCTATAGCCACGATATTGGATCCGAGGTTTAAAAAAATGCATTTTACGGACCCAATTGCTTGCTCTTCGCTTGTGGCAAAAGTCAAAGAATTTATGAAAGCTACAATACTAAATGAGGTTGTGGAATCTGATTCTTCAGATCATTCTGACAAACCAGAAGACAATTTTTCTTTGTGGGATGATCACCACAAATTAGTCCACAAGAGTTGGAAAACGGCGAAGTCTGACGATGCTATTTCTGACGAGCTGTCTATTTACTTGCGTAGTCCTGTAGGAAGACTAAATGAAAATCCATTGGAAATTTGGAATGATCTGAAAATTCAGCTTCCTAAACTTCATACAATTGCATATAAATACTTGACTATGGTGGGAACTTCAGTACCATCTGAACGATTATTTTCGAAAGCAGCACAAATTGTAAATCAGCAACGAAACAGACTGAAAGGTAAACGTTTAAATAAGCTTTTGTTTTTGCAAAGTCTTCCAAAAGAACACTGGGTATAGGACTTTAATACCGGAATTTCTATATTATGATTGTGGATGATTTTTATTTTATTTTTTATACTTTGAAAATAAACAACTTTTACGGTTAGTTATGCGACTTATTTGTATTCGATTTATCGTTGTTTTTGTGGCTTTCAAGGTTTCCCGACGTTTTGACACCTTTGCAGGAGCCATGGTAAAAGTTGTTTAATTTAAATGAACAGTACGCACGAATATCTAAGATCCACATATTATTTGTAGGTACTTTTTGTAATTTTGCCTTTTTTCTTAATAAATAACAACTGAATCAGAGAAGGTTCCGCATGTAATGTCGTTTTTTTTCTTAGTTCCTTGAACATTCTTTAACACAAACGTGCGGACAACGATAGTGCTGTTGTAGGAGTAATAGGTAATCAAAAATTGTGGTTTGTATGGAGTGTCAGGGGCTGAATACAGCTTTGTGATGCAATGTTTAAAAAAGTACTCGATTTTGAGAAAACATCGATGTTTCTAACCGATGCATCGAAAAAAACATCGATGTATTTTCTAATTGGGCACCCCTAGCAGCAGCCAAGGAGTGAAGACGTCCGCCCAGCACAAACATTCAATTTGGTTATTTCCAATATTATTTTATGTAAATACTCTGAATAAATCTTTATGAAAATTACAAACAGATACTTTGCCATTTTTCTTATGTTATCGCTGTCGTGCTTCATGAGAAAGTGTACTTCTGAGATGGTAAACGATTGATGTAAGGTTTGTCGCCAAACTGGGTTGTATCCTTATCTAACCAGTGATCGATCGAGAGTTTCTGGTTGCTGCCGCTGCTGGATCAGTTGATTTATCCATATCCTGAGAATTGACTCAGTCTCACAGGCAGTCTATTCGCTGTTCTCTTGGTGAAGAGTTTTCTTTCTTCTTTTGTTCGAATTTCAAGAAGTATTTGAGTTTGGTCTATTTACTTATTTATTTGCTTTAATTTTGGTTATTTTTAAAGGAGTTCTAGTAGAGTTTAAGCTAAATGCAACAAACTTGTTTATTCTGAAAACGGCAAGCATCAAATAGAAAAATTGATGAAGCTAAGGTTACCGTGGTTGGTGCTGGTTGATGAAGCAATGGTCGGAGGTGAAAGAGTGTGATAAATGGATGCTGATGAGGAGCTGGTTCGTTGCTGATGCTAGGTGTACTGCTGATTTGTTGCTGTTGGTGGTCGATGATCCAAAGGTTTGAAGAAACTTTACAAGACAACATTAAATAAATATTTCCAAAATGCTATACTACTGCATAATTTGCAGTGAACGAAAAGAAAGAAAACATTGAAGTATATTGTATTACTTCTATTAAGTTGTTATCCTTCAAAACCCATTAAACTCAAAATACTTGCATGTAGATTGTAGTATCCTCTTCCTAGTTCTAGCAGAACATTTTTGGTTGATTATGTATTTTACTTTACATATTTTTCATTTTTCAAAGATATGTACTAAAGTGTAGCAATTCTGCTTTACAAATAAAACACTTGGCAAAGTATGTTATTCAAATTTATTTTCTGATAAAAATGAGTCGCCTTTTGAAAGACCGTTGAAATTGAAAAGTTTTTATTTCAAAAGCGTACCATTCTTTAGCGATATTCTGTAGTAAACTCATCCACCTTTAAATATTTTGCAACATAAATTAAGATTTGTTTTCTCTATTGCTAATCGTTTCATTCTGCATGAAGATCTTAAAAGCTACTACTTTCATTTTATAATATTCAATTATGCAGAATTATTAATAACAAAATGATAGTCGTCTAGGTGTTGGTAGCAATTGATATAATGAAAATAATTAAGAATTTCGGATAATAATACACTATAACGAAACGGCTTATTTAGTTAAAGCAGTTATTACTTTACCATTAAAATATGAAGGCCGGTTTTCTTCGAGAAATCTTGAAAATTGCCTATAATTGAGCAGTGCAGTCGGTTGCTGCTGTATTACTCAATCGAAACGATTTCGATTAGTAGCAGCAACCGCTTAAACTATGCCACCTAGAAAAGAAATGTGAAATAACAAGATCACTAGACATTATTAAACGGGCCCAAATTAGCATTAACAAGTGATTTGATAGTTCTGGGGGTATAATAAATTCTCGGCAAACTATCTTTTTACTAACTTATTGCTTGTAGGTCTTCACAACATTTGATATTTCATAAAGTGATGCGTGAGTAAATTCAAATGTCGCTGGGGCATCACCATTGAACTAGGTCAAGATTGTAGAATCTCTTTTCATTAATTTCAAAATCAACATATTACACTTTAGATTTTTAATGAAATTTGATAAGTATTTTCGAGATAGAAGCTATAAATTTAAATAAATAATGAAGAATTAAGCTTCCTACTACTGTATGTAACAAAATAAATAATTACCATTTCATTTTTATCTATTAATGTTGCAAAACTCTGCATTTAAAAAAGTAAATTTCAGTTTTGTAATAATTAGAATTTCAAAATTTGTATTGAACTTTACAAATTGGTATTATGTAGTAAATATAATATCTTATTGTAAATTACTATTACTATAAATCACTGCAAATTACTTTCTTGACTTTTTTTAACTTGGGTGGGACGTGAAAAATGAAAATAATATGCGGCTCTTACTTCTTTGTTATTTATTTTTCTGAATAAATAAGTAGTAAATAAGTAGATCACACAGTTTTTTCTTTATTTCTTATTCTGTAAAATAATCAGACAATGAGAAAGCTGCTTATTATGCGGATTCTTCAAAGGAAACAAAATTTGAATTACACTACACCAAAAAGCACATTGCCTTTTAAATCGTGTATTCTAAATTTAAATGAATGAGTTGTAATTCCATTCATAGTTTCATTGTTTTTCATTGCAATGCAATTTTATTTCTTTAAAATCGTTAATAGATCAATTCAATTTAAAATGCTTTGTCTAGCATTGACCCATTCAACCCTATATATTCAACTAAAAAGTGATAAACGCTCCTTATACAGCACTGTTTTCATCTAGCAAAAAGCTGAATAGCAAGTGATTTTGCTTGGACTCAAACAACTCATTCTTCACTACTGTTAAGTGAAAGTGTGTTTTTGCCATACTTAATTAAGATTTTAAATATATATAGCAATGCCAAAAATGGCTGTCTAAATCTTTATTTTTGGAAATACTACATTTTATTCATCCTACTACAAACGCCAAAGCAAGCACCCGCATTCCTAATTTGGTTTTGACTTCTAATCATTAATACTTTAGGTATCACCAACTCTTGACGCTGAGTAACAGCTGCGTTTCTAGACATCGAACAAAATACCTGTCCCCTTTGTCTGACTAATTAGCAGCTATCTGTCCGTCCTCCAAAATATCATACAAATGCAGTGTGTTTCCTAAGGGTCCATCTTTTCGTTCCTTTTATTTATTTTTTACGGTCACTATAACCTCAGATCTCATCTTCATTTGTAGACGACACCTCTTTGCGGATAACATCTTGAAAGATCCAAAATTCTGGCGTTCAAAATTGGACCACTAGCAGCTTGGTTTTAAACGTAGAGAATTAGACTGAGCCTGCAAATAAACCAACGTCATTCTATTCTATCAATACAACAGCCACTTTCACCACCACGCTGAAATGGAGCGACAATTTGAAGCAGCACCTAATCACCATTCAGTAACGTACCAGCTTGCTTTCCAGACTCAGTCGTTCAGATCCGTAATCGATTATATTGATTTACGATTTTTGTCATCGCGCCGTCATATGCCAGCCAGACTCCAACTGAAGAGAAAGGCCATCTGCAGGATGCACCACTTCCACCCTTTCAAGAAAGTGTATTGCCGGCCGGGGATTTTTCCTGTAGATGCACGCCTCGAATCCGTGGGGGGGTCAATATGTAAGCAGGACAGTGAAACAAAAAAAACTCAGCCAGGCTATAGGCCTGGCGCCCGATCTGAGCCAGAGTTCCGGCACAGATGGTACTGAAAAATGGCGGATCTTTCTTCCCATAATCAATTTGTGGACTTTATTAAATCTTTCTCATTTCATGTCATAATATAATTTCTTAATCTGTTGTAGTATTTGACTGCTCATTCCACTCGTTAAGGTTTGCCTTTTGCTTTTCAAGATAATGATTTAAACATTGTACTACTATTATGGCTAAGTCACTCAAAATAAATATCAGCATCAGGAAATTCTATGCATGAATGATACTAAAGAAATCCTATGGACTGCATCCTCCATAAACCATTTCAAGAAAGCTAAATAAGCAGTTAACGGTCCATCTCCGGTCGCACAAGGTGGAGCTTTGCCCTTCGTCAACCTTCTTCTTTGTCCTTAGGCAGTTTCCTTACTAACTTAAAAGCCGGCCTTGCGTTCTTATGAGTCATCTGACTTGGCACTTCCGTCGTATACAGATAACCTAACTCCGATTACCTCAAGGCTAGATTACAAAGTGACGCAGTTAGCCGTCTTCACGCTACAATCGATTTCGAGAAGTCCAGGAATTTCCCCGGACTGACTATTCTCGTTATAGTCCAGTCAATAAGCTGGGAAGAAAAGCCGAATAAAAAAAACACTCAGCTCGAATTTAAAAAAACTTTTTTGAGATGAGTTTTATATGATCCCAGGATCATTCATGACTATTGAGACCTTCGCCCCGCCCCCCCCTTCTGCGCCAAGTCGCGAAATCAACCCTTTTAAGCACTCCCTTACTGCAGATTTTTTTATTTCTGAAAATGTGTGAATTTTAGCTCACAAATGGCTTCTAGGAGGTTTTTTTGGTCACTTTTTTGGAAAAGTGAACCTGGCCGTGGAAAAACGGAAAATTTGGTCTAATTTCTGGAAAAATTTTTCTTTTTCGTGAAAATTTCCAAATTTTGGCTCGATAATGGGTCCTAAAAGGTTATTTTCGTTGCTGATCACAAATCTGATATTAGTTTTCCAGGAAAACCACCTTGGCCGTGGAAAATCAAAAAATCTAGCACAATTTCTGAAAATATTTTGAAATTTTAGCTCTAAAATGGGTTCTAGATTGTTTTTTGAGTCGCTGATCACGAATCCGATATTAGTTTTTCGGAAAAACCATCCTGGCCGTGAAAAATTGAAAAATTTTGCCATTTTCTTTATTTTTCTCATGTTTACCGTTCTTAGGTGGCAGTTCATCTCGCTTTCGATGTAGTCGACATGTTTGGAACCAGTTTTCACTGTTGCAGTAGAGATTGCGAAAAACCCGTGAAAAATCATTGGGAAATTTTTAAAAACAACTTGTTTTATGTCGATTTCGGGGTGCTAGCATGCTGTCACTTCGAGAATAACAACGAAAACATCTAGAAAAAACCTTTTTTTTTAATTTTTCAATTTTCCACGACCAGGTTGGTTTTTCCGAAAAACTAATATCGGATTCGTAATCAGCGACCCAAACAATTATCTAGAATCCATTTTCGAGCTGAAATTGCAAAATTTTTTCCTAAATTGAACAAGCTTTTCCGATTTTCCACGGCCAGGGTGGTTTTTCCAGAAAACTAATATTGGATTCGTGATCAACGACCAAAAAGACCAAATAAAAAAAAAATCTCCAGAAACGGGGTGGTTAAAAGGGTTGATTTCGCGATTTGGGGCAGAAGAGGGGGCGGGGGGTCTCAATAGCCATGAATGACCTTGGGGTCATATTGAACTCATTGTAAAAAAGAGTTTTCAAATTCGTGCTGAGTGTTTTTTTTTTAATTCTCCCAGCTTATTGACTGAACTACTAAGGTTTTACCGTAATTTGGTAGTGACAAATGCAAATGCCGGAACAATACAAATAACACTGCATAAACCAACCAACTTCTTTTCCACAGTAAAACAAAAATCAGTGTATTTTAACGCTTGACCGAAGGACAATTGGACTGTTATAATTGTTGCAACAGTGGTTTGTATGCTGTTTGCACTCCTCACAACAACGAGTCAAAAAATCTCAACCCGCAGCACCTCACACATAATTATGACATAGAGTTTGGTATTAATAGCACAGTGAATATTCCCATGTTTTTGCATCGTATAGCTAGCTTAGATACAAACTTACATGCAAATAAGTACAGCAAGCCAATCTGTATTTGCATTCAGATAACCAAATAAGATTTGAAAGCAAGCTCAGAAAGAAACGTTACATCTGCCCTACTTGCCAAGCTGAAGATAAGAAAATACATCAAGTCGACTCGACAGTAGTTAATATAAAATCGTTAATTTATACAGTGTTGTCATTGGTTATAGTTTGTTTACAACACTGTAGTTCATAGTAATAAATTGCGTTTTGTATTTCATGAAATGTGAAAAAAATAAAGAAAGTTATTTAATTATTGCGATTATTAAATTATAGTTAGTCTGTTAGTCGGAATAGAAAAATACTCTTTGATACTAATGAGGACGATTCTGTATGAGGTTTTCATACAAAAGCCAAGAACTGGCTTAGAAATTTATCTGAAATTATTTTTATTTTAACTCATTTAGATTTTACAATAAATTGTTTAACCACACCATTGTCATTGAACAGATCTTATATTACAATACGCTGTGCAGCATTGTACGTTATTAGGAAATCACAAGGTGTAGTAACACTAAAGATAAGTTGTCTCCAATATAATTGCATATTATGTAGGGAATTATTCCATTAGAATAATATTTTATTGTTTATTTTAGATATGAGATATTTTTTTAATATTTTATTGTCTTGAAGGTAGAAGAAAAAAATTCAATAGAATTCTGGGAAAGAAACTAGTAATATAAAAACGACCAAAAGGTTTTAAGAATCTTGCAGTAGTAGTATTATAAATTGTAAATATGAAATTATTGTTCTACATTCCTGATTTGCTTTTCAAATAAAATTCATCAAATCGATTATTATATGAAAGCTTTGTTTATTAAAATTTTATTTGTCTTGTAATTTATTATGCAGCCATTTTAAGATCTTTTACGTTAACTTTTTTTCCTGCATTAGTGGTTTTCAAAACACCCCAAAGAAGCTTAAAGGATCATAGAGCAGAACAAAACAATGTTTGTAGGCAGGTCGGTTATTATTATTATTTGAAAGTTCCTTTTATCCATGGCTGAGGCCACCAACTTAGTCTGGTGCAGCTTGCTTTAAATCACAGTAAAAAATCATGTAATGCATATTACTTTTTCCTCCATTGTTAAATGTCTCTTTCTTACCAGATTCATTGTTTATAAATGCAATTCTGATAAACACACAAATCGAATGCAATTCCTAATAGAGTGACCATGACCATTAATACTTTCAAATTTACGAATCTGTCGCAAATTTCCTTTTTGCTTTTATTTATCCACACTACACATTTGCTAGAATGGATAAAAATCCTTAAAATGTCATGTAAATATCAAAACTTCCTTCTAACAAAATAAATATTTTTTTATAAATCACTGATGTGTTGATTACATTAAATGAAGAGCCTTGAAGGTTATACATATCTTTAAAGTACGTGTGAAACTCAAATATAAAAGTGTAAATATTTATGGCAAATAATATTCGCGTATTATAAAAAGAGCTGCAAGAAAAGAAATTGAAATCGATTTGAGTGTACTTCGTGTTCCAATCAATAATAATTCCAAGTAATGAACATAAATTTTTATTAGTATTATGTCTAGCTAAAGGTATCAAAAGTATGCGTAGGCGTGCGTGGATTAAATTAAGTGCCGGACTCTTGAATGAAAGAATGGAACGCCAAAAAAATTATAATGAGCATGGCAGAGGCTTTTTACAGACCGATAATGAGGCGGGTATTCGTTTTCATTAACGTGGAATTAAAATATGAAAACATTTACATAATTAGCAGATTCAAGGATTATGATAAATTCTTTAAAATAAAATCAAGAAACCAGAAATGGAATAAATTTAAATTTATATTGTTATTATTACACACCTTTCCCTATCAGCCTTTAAATTATTGTATCAAATACTGGTCTGGGTGTCGTAATTGTTTTTTTTCTTATTAATAAGTAATAACACTCATGCAATTTACACGTTGGTTGCTTAATTGTTATTATTTAACTTGATAATTGTACGTTGTCAAAGGCTTCAGTGTAAAAGTAGGAGAAAAACAGTTATTAAGCTAAATATTAGTGATTTATGTACCATTGAATTTGAACTTTGGTATGAACAAAGAATATATTATAATACATCACTTTATATAACCTTGCTTGGTAAGTCTGTTATGCAGAATACGTATATATCATTATGTACAAGACGGAACCAAAAGTTCCAAGAAAAACACCTTCATTCAAATCAAGACTTAACAAATTATATGCAGTTAAACCTCCCCATGATATGCCAAATTCACATCAGATATCATATAGAACAAGAAACAAATATCTAGATTTATTCACACCTGTGCTGATAAATAAGTCGGTATCTACTATTTTAATGTGTAAGTACTTACGCATTAATCTCGATGTGGGTGTCGTAATCTGTTACAGCTTTGTCATTTTAAATTAAATCTAAAGGGAACCGATGTGTAATACACTTACTGGCATACAACAGGTACTGCTGAATCATCTGTTTTCGAAGTAAATACCGCAAAGAGGAATTTATAAAAAATTAATAAAAACCGACATTGACTGATAACAAAAACTCGTTAGTGTAATGGCATAAGACAAATATTTTGTTTAATATCACGATTTCAAACGTATCTAAGCATAAAGTTATGAAAACTACAGAAAACTGAAATTAGCAATATCAAACAAAAATATACAATTCTTTGATTAAAATGCCTATGCTTGCAATAGAATTGCAAGCAAGCAAGCCTTCAAATTTCAGTAGCTTGAGTAAATTTTGTTCTATCCTGCTCTGGATGAAGAATGCTAAATCACACCGTGTTAGGTGTATGTTTGTTCTTAATACACGGTATTCATTTGGGTAATCGATTTTTTCTAGTAAAAAACTTTATGATCCTCTTCTTTAAATAGCTTTGATTCACATATAATATAACCCTGTAGAAGCTTTTCTTTTTATTTCTTATTCCAAGATTCTAAGTTTCCTCCAGTGAGTTTCTTTTTCAAATTGCTTCCCTAAGAAATTTATACTGTAAATAATTGAACCTACCGTTTAAAAATACGTAATTTATGCCCACAGTATGCTCCAAGTAACCCATTCGTGTGGCGAGTAATAATAAATGTCATTTTTCTCAAATCCTTAACGCAGTTAAATTTTAAAACTTTTAGTATCTACCTGATCAGATAAGTGTTTATGCAATGTTTTTACAAAAGTGACATTTTTATAGTGCGTATTTTAAATAAGAAGGCATTAAATGTCCTCAACAAATGTAAGCTGCTTATTATTAATACAATACACAACTTGAAATATTGTTTCCTCTTTATTATAATTTAAAACAAAAACTATATTGGATTCGCATAAATAATAATTTTATACAGTTGACTTATTTAATTATGTCATACAAAAGGTATCGTTTGCTTTTTCTGTAAAATATAATCGATTAAGTTATGATTGAGGTTAGCAAGCTATAATTTAAAGTATAATAATACACAAAAATACAGATGCAACAAAACCACAAACATACCTTCATATACTAAATGAAAATAACACTACGTAGGAATACAGTATCCCGCTGATCAACTTAAACTATCTTCTTTGTATGTGAACACCTGTGAGTCGATTTAAGATGATTTTTTCCTGTAGTATTATCGTGAAAATATCCGTTTAAGCACGACATTATTGGTTGTTGTATATCTCATATCGACAGAATAATCAATTGCGGTATTAAGTTTTACTTGCTTAGTACTATCTAATTGGGTACAATGCCTTTTGACTTTCATCGTGTTCTTGAGTATAAATTATAAAGAAGGGTAATATGTGGGTAGTTTTTTATTTTTTGTGGCACAAACTAGAATTGTACTTTAATCTTTAAGTGCTTGAACTATCTCCCAACCCATGAATTTAGATTTCCCTCCATTTTTGATACTACTATTATGTTAATTCCTCTTCCAACAGAATCACCAACATACACAGTTCGCAGTGGCTTTCTCCATAAGTTTACAAAAACATTATCAGCTAAATCAGTAAACGTTATTTTATCTCCAGTAGAGATTGCCCAGAAACCATACTCAATTCTAATTTAGTCTCTTTCAAGTATTCGTCATTATGTAGTGGATAGCAGTTACATTTACAAAACACAGCTATCGTGGTTTCTCAAACATTGCTTCTACTTCTGTGCTCTTCTATATACCTAGAAAGCGTTGGTTGGTCAAAATTAATATCAGCGTGATACCGATCACAAACCTTCTACTTAACAAAGAGTATGTAAGCATTTTAACAACATTAATTGCAGCTACAATTCGCCTGAGGTTGAAATAAAAAAAATCCTAATATCTAAGCAAGGTAGCCCTGTTTGTACTCTTAGTAGTTAAAACGTTTGTAGGACTTCTTTTTCTATAAATTTAAACCAACCCCCAAATGCAGCTAGATGCAATTCCTGTACTAATATTAAAATATATTTGTTTCTTTTACTTCCTTGCAGAGCATAGAGCCTCTACGAGGCTTTTCCGTTGTTTCTTCTTCTTGACCATTGTTTTCAGTTCTTTTTGGCAGTTTTCCAGTTTTTTTCGCGTTTTCCTTCTATTCTTTTGCAGCTGGTCTGTGATGCTGTTCTATTCCTATGTCCCTTCATGGTCCATTTCAGTGCATGCATCTCTCTTAATATGTTCCAGTTCTATTTTCGTTCTTCATTTCGCCTTCTACTGGATCTTGCTTAGTTTCTAAGAATAAGTCTTCAATTCTGTTTATGGTCTAAAGATTTTAGAAATTTTTTTAGACAGTTATTTACAAAACTTTCTTGAGGGTTGTAGCAAACATAGACCATATTTTTCATTGTCTCCTGAGCTTTTCACATGTTTTGTTTTATGTTTGCCTCTGACCTATCTTTTCAACTTCTAAGATGGTCTCCTGGTTTCTCATTTCTACTATGTCTACCACGTTTATTTTAAGTCTTACTTTTGCCGTTTCATTTCCCAGCTTTCTATTCATTCTTTTCATGTGTTCTACTGTACGTATATGACAAGCAATGTCAACCACACATTCCAGATCTGCTAATGTTTTGTTCTATACTAGATAGACCCATGGTATTCTACTGCTTTTTGTTATTGGCTTTGTTAGTATGTGATCCAGGCATACGTTCAATTGTATCGGCAGTAATATCTACGCGTCCTTGCTTGACGTCTTTTCTCTATTTCTATTTTGTCCGTTAAGTAGTTCTTATGGAGTTCTTAGCATGTTGCCTTATCGTGCATCCTTTTAATTAATTATACCGTCTTTTGTAGTGTTCCCGTGTCTTACAATTTCCCATAGTGCTTTCTGTTTTGTGCTGTCAAACGTTTTTGCAGTCTAAGAAAATCAGGATCAGTGCTTTGTTCATTTCTATTGTTTTCTCTCTTACGATCCTTGCTGTTGCTGTCTCATCTATATGTTTTTGTCTTACGTTAATTTTTGTGTCTATTTTTAAGTTAATTCTATGGTGTATTATGTACGCAAGAATTTTATTTATTGTAATTCCTTACACTCCTTACAAATTTTTAAAATTGTTTATATCACCTTTATGTAAATAAATTCATTACTTCATTAATCCCTTCTCTTGGAACATCTTTTTTTTGTCATGCATCTTCTATCATTGGTAGCAGTATTTCTGTTGTATTGTCTGTGTCAGCTTACTATATTTCTGTTGCTAGGTCATCTGCATTTGCAGCTCTATTATTTCTCATGTTTTTCATAGCTGTTTAGTTTTATCCTTTCTTGGTTTTTCTACATCAATTTCTAACTCATCTTCATATTCTTCTTGTTCTTACTCATTTGGAGTGTCTGCTTTATATTTTCCACGCTCTTTATAATGTTCTTGCCATCGTTCTAGTTATTTTTTAGTTGTTTTTTGTTATTAGTAGTTGCCTTCTTTCCTTATTCTTCTTTTATTCAATTTAGCCTTCATCTTTTTTTGCATAATGTATCTTTACTTATATATATTATATATTGTTGTTAATCTCTTCTTATTTGTTCAAAACAGGTGCTTCATTTCCTTTTAATTTCATTTCCTTGTAGTTTTCGTCTTTTGGAATACAGTTTCATATTTATTTCGTCTTTTAGTAAGTGATGATCACTTCATATATCTGCAGATCTTGTGTTGCAAACGTCCACAAGACATTCTTTCTGTTTTTTATTAATCGTTATATGATTTATATGGTTTTAAGTGTTTTTGAAACAGAGCTCTGTCGGCATTTCACCGACATTATTTCGTGTTCCTACCCCAAGCTTTTCCGTAACATTTTCCATTCCCTCATTATTGCTGCCTTCCTTGGCATTTAGATCCCTCACTAATATTATTGCGTCCTCTTTATTCTACGTCGCACTTCTATAATTGTTGAAAAATGATTTCTTTCTGTTGACTGTTCCCTACATCAATTGATGCAAAACATTGGACGATATTACCTTTTCTAGTTGTGAACCTTGTTCTGGCCGTTGTTATTATCCTATCTAAGACGGAGTTGAGTAGAAATTATAAAAAAGGGTAATATGTGCGTAGCTTTTTATTTTTTTGTGGCACAAACTAGAATTGTTCTTTGATCTTTAAGTGCTTGAACTTGAACCCAACCCATGAATTTACATTTTACTCCATTTTTGATACTACTATAACTCATAGTATTATTATAATGTTAATTCCTCTTCCAACAGGATCGCCAACATACACAGTTCGCAGTGGCTTTCGCTCTAAGTTTACATAAAAATTAGCAGCTAAATCTGTAAACGTTATTCTATCACCAGTAGAGATTGCCCAGAAACCATACTCAAATCTAATTTAGTCCGTTTCAAATATTCGTCATTATGTAGTGGTTGGCAGTTACATTAAAAAACACAGCTATCGTGTTTTCTCAAACATTGCTTCTACTTCTGTGCTCTTGTATATACCTGGAAGGCGATGGTTGGTCAAAATAGATATCAGCGTGATACCAATCACAAACCTTCTACTTAACAAAGAGTATGTAAGCATTTTAACAACATTAATTGCCCGTGCCACAGCAACTACTCTTTTCTCGCCATTTCTAATCTTTTTCATACCTCGATCTCCTTGATTTAAAGAAAGTTTCCAAGTTCCTATAGATGTCAAAGCCAAGCAAAGAAATCAATCACAGAGAGCTTTGTTTCCCAGGGCCGATCGGTTTTATATTTGAGACGTTTTCATCATAGGCCATGAAATTATGAAGCGTAACGTATGTCAAATTTGCTTTCTCAGATAAAACCATGCAACTCTGTTAACTCTAAAGATAAAATGTTTGCTATTGGAGTTTAAAGTCAGAGAATTACTTATTTTACAGGATCAAGACAAGCATCATCAGTGCTTACAATATCACCAAGCGCAAGTTCTTTACTAAAAGTGTATATTCTGAGATCACTTGCTATTTTCTAACGAGAAGCTGAATATTGAAAACCCTGCAGCTGTAATTTAGGAATTATCATTGTAGCTTCATTTGTTCCTGACTGATGTCATAAGGGAATTGAGAAAACTTTTTTCCTTGCATTGAATTCCGACTTTATTTGTAGTTTTTCATTCTTCACGCATAAATTCAACCTAATTTTATTATTTGACTGTTTATTCTGCTTTGGTTTCGGGCAAAATTGGCCTCCGGGGCCGAATTGGCTGGTATAACAACAAAATATGTTTGCATATATTACAGTTCGAACGTCAAAACTAAATTGTAAAGAAGCTATCCAAAGGGAAGTTCCCACTGCTGCGGGATTGCTTACCACTGTTAAAGATCAACCCAAAGGAGACTGCATTTTTTGTTCCTCTAGTCACAAATCACAGGAGTGTATCAAGGCTCAAGATATGCCACTAACAGAAAGGCGCAGAATTGTAGAGAAGAAGAAAGCTTGTTTCTGCTGTTTGCGACTTTCATACTGCACCAAACTTTGCAGAAATAGACCGAAGTGTATAATCTGCAAAAAAAACCCCACTTTCCTATAGTGTGTGAAGGTAAAATGGAGGTGGAAAAGGGAAAACCCAAAGTTTTAAGAAAAGGCGCAAGGGTAAAGATGATTGCTAGTATATTTATGCCTTGTACTGTTATACTACAAACTTTTGTTAGTTAAAATTAAGCAGGATAAATATGAGAAAATTATAAGAACACTGCTAGGTTTAGCGTCCCAGAAATCCTATATTCTTAAAAGCACGGCAAAGGAAATGGGGTATTTACCTGAAAGGTGTGAGCCGATTCAGTACTCATTGTTCATACTCATTTGAAGCTATAGATCATTGCTAAATTTGTGGGAATATTGCTCCAATTCCAAGTGGACCATGATGGGTAGAGGAATTGAAGCTTCATAACATTTATTTAAGTGACGTCAATAAAGATGTTGCAATAGAAGTCTTGCTTTATTAACTGGTAATAGAAAGGAAATCCGTAATGAATTGATAGCCTTCCAAGCCAAGCTTGGTTGGACACTTATGGGAAAGGTCTCAAAAGATGCGAAGAATTGTAAAGGTCTTTCTATGTTAGACACTAGTATGCTTACTAAAGATGCCAAAATTACTGATTTGTGGTCGCTAGATACACTGGGCATCAAAATAGAACTTGAAGCTGCCACACACCAGCATTTTTAGATTCAGTTAAGATTAATGAAGAAGGTCGTATAAAAGTGCGACTACCATTCATTGAAAATCACCCCTCACTCTCCACTAAGTATGGCTTAGCGATGAAAAGGATGAATGCTACAGTTAAAAAACTAAAGAATGAGTGATATTATGAAGCTTATCAGTTAGTGTTAAACGACTGGATTAATGAAGGAATAATTAAGGAGATGAACGAAGATTTTGGTGATAAGTCATGCCATTGCCTGCCGCACCTAGATGTAATAAAATTTGGAAGTTCAACACCGATACGCCCAGTGTTCGATGTTTCGGCCCGGGATCACACTAATAGGAACTCTGTAAGTTTAAATCAATGCTTGGAAAACGGCCCAAATCTAATAGAGAAGATACCTGCAGTATTCGCTCGTTTCCGTATGAACAGATTGGGTGTGGTGGAGAATATTCGGCGCGCATTTTTGCAGTTGAGCATTACTCCAGAGGATAGAGACTACTTAAGATTCTTTTGAAAAACCACGGATCGACGAGTGATAATAGACAGACACTGCCGTGCTGTATTTGGAGTGTCTCCAAGCCCTTTTCAACTGGTTGCAAGTATTGAGTACGATTTAGGTCAAGTTTTAGCAGAATGTAAGAGTGGTGTGCGAGACTTATCAGTGGATCTAGTTGAACAGTTAAAAGGGAGTTTCTATGTTGATAATTGCGTTACTAGTCTTGATACACAAACGTACTGTTTGGAATTTATGGAGTTTACTAAATCAATAATGTGGGAACGCAAGTTCGATCTCAGAGGGTGAGAGTTTAACACAAATGATGAAGTTTGTAATGTATTAGGATTGCTATGGGACCGTAAGACTGACCCTCTTGTCAAAAATGTTGGTAACCTTTCATTAATAAAATTAGGGACAGTAACCAAAAGAATAATTTTAAGCGCGGCACACCGCATTTTTTGAGCCATGTGGAATAATATGTGGTGTTTCGCTGATACCTAAACTTGTATTGCAGCCGACTTGGGAACAAGGCACAACTTAGGACCAGGAAGTTGACCCTGAAATAAGTGCGAAATTCATGACTTTAATGGAAGAAATTGGTTACTCTCTGAAGTGAAGATATCAAGATGGTTACCTGGTTGTACTAAAAGCAAAGTTAATTGAACTTTGCACATATTTTCAGATGCTTTATTGACATTATATGGCTCAGCTGCGTTTTTAAGAGTTGCGTCTAAAGTAGGAGTCAGACTACAACTTGTCTCTGCGAAAGCGAGAGTGGCTCCAATAAAAAAGCCTTCTAAAAGCCTTATCATTCCCAGACTGAAATTGCTGGCAGTGTCTCTTTGAGGCAGACTGTATAAATCGACTGTACAAGATTATAAACTAATTGATATAAAAACTACATTTTGGACAGATTCTGCCACAGTCCTAGCATGGATTTAAAGATGTGAATCCTGGGATGCTTATGCTTATAGCAGGGTTAGAGAAATTAGAGAGTTAACGTGTGGATAAGAATGGCGTCACGTACCTGGTACAATGAACCCCGCGGACTTAGTTTCGCGAGGGTCTTATCCTACGACATTTTTGAGCACTCGATGGTGGGAGGGGACTAGTTGGCTTAGGCAACCTGAGGAAACTTGGCCTCAACCTGTACTTACCCATAATGAAGAAGAGATTTAACAATAAAAGCAGGAAAAATGTCGTCTCAGCATTGTTAAATAGTAATAATTTTACACTAGATTGGTATTATCGTCGGTTTTCTCAGTACCTATAAGAAAATAGTAAGATTGATAAGATGGATGTCAAGGTTTTTCAACAGCAATAAGACCAGACGGCATGTTAAGGGAGAATTAGTTGCGCAAGAGTACAATGCAGCAGAAATGAGACAACTTCTACTGGTTCAGCAGGAAACATTTGATGGTGCATTTAACAAACGATTAAAAACTCTTTTGCCTTTCACTGACAAAGATGGCCTTATAAGGATGAAAACTAAAGTATCCAATAGGGCTGATGTTAATGATTTCTGTTATCAATCTTAAGTAAATGCATTAGATGCAAGAGACATAATGTAAAAAGATCTGAATCTGTTCCTACGTTTCTACCGAAAGCGCGAATCCGTGATGCAAAGATCTTTGAGGTCACGGGGTGGATTTAACTGGCTCATAGTTTCTTAAAACAGAAAAGGAAGATAGAAGAAAGGTCTATGTATGTTTTTTTACGTGTGCTATTTATCAAGCTGTACACATAGAATTTATATTGTCCCCCTCTACCGATACTTTCCTGCAGCGATTAAGACGATTTGTGAGCAGGCGCAGCCGTCCAGCAATAATCTACAGTGACCAAGGAAGTAACTTCATTGGGTTCGGGAATGCTTGTGAGGAACTCGACTGGAGTACCATTCAACAATACAGCTCAGCTAGAAGAATAGAATGGCGCTTTAATCCTTTTGCTTCATCCTGGTGAGGTGGCTGGTTTGAGAGACTCGTCGGGGTTTTAAAAGCCCTCTTGCGTCGTGTTTTGAGCAGATCGATTGTCACATATGAAGAAATGGTCACTATATTATGTGACTGCGAGTCATTGATCAATAATCGTTTAATAACTTACCTCTCTCAAGATTCGTACAACCTCGCTCCTCTTACACCGAATTTGTTTCTCCAGGAAGTGGAGGAGATAGGAGTACCTGATATAGACTTAATAGAGTCTACTCATCTTAATCGAAGATTCCGGTATCGTCAGCACTTAAAGAGTACACTACGCCAACGATTTAGGACACAATATTTGGGACAATTAAAATTGTTTTTCGCCAAGGGTAGCCCAAAAGAACTTTGACGACTCGAAACGAAACGACTGGAACTTGAACTGAAGTCCGATAGAGTTAGTAAAGCTGTTGGTGAACGTCTCCGAGAACCAGTTGAAGAAGATATCACCCTGGACTCCTGTCCAAAAACCTCTGACCCAGATGAGGGTGAAAAAGAACCCGTAAAATCTAGTTAGGTTCATGAAAGAAAAAAGACTAGAAGTGAACGTATAGTCCAAAAAACCTAAAAAATACTTGCAGTAGTTTTTTTATACTTAAGTAGTTCTTTAAGATAATAATATATTTTTGTAGTAGTATTAATTTGTTCTTGCGTTATCCTAGAAAATTTCTTATTTTATTTTACTTAATCTTTTGCTTATCTATCATTACCTATTTATATTAGGATAAACTGTAATTATTGTTCACTTATGTGCATAATTGTTGAAGTAACATTTTATTGTAAATTTGTCTTTAAGTATAATGAGTCCAAATTTAGGTGGCAGGATGTTAGGTAATGAATTTAATTTTGATAAAAAAGTTTCAACCTCCCCACTATTTTGTCGGTTGTTCTTATTGTTAATAATAAATGAGTGGCAGTGGTTTTTTGACTGCTGAAAAGATGTTATGAGAATTGAAGTTGTAGGCCCAGAAGTAACAGTGTGTTCTTTATTTTATAGTTTTAAGCCCCTTTTTCTATTAAACTGTAGGTGTGGAAAACTTATAACAAAAGTTTGTATAAGTTTGTGACAATTAGATCTTTAAGATGCGTGAAGTAATTCTTCACCCGTTATAAAGAAGTGGTCTTACTAGTTTGCTTACCTAGGCGATAATTTCTAAGTTTAACAGAGTAGGAGTACTAAGGGAGAAGTAAGCAAAACCAAGACAAGAATCTTAAAAAAAATTATTTAATATATTGTTGTACACTGGATTGAATTGTTTTTCATCGTACGTAAATATTGATAATTTTTTCGGGAGAACATTTTGATATAGTGGGTGTGCATGTACTTTCTGTATTGGAATCATACGAAAGAACTTCAAAAGTATCTTTGACAAAGTAAGCCTTTTCACCAATTGTATAACCAAAAGCATCATAAGGGGTTGGTATAGTCACTTTTCCCAATACTACCTCTCCATTAGTATGTTTTCTTCCAATATATAGTGGATAATCCGTATCATAACCGCCTAAAACGAACTTCTCTTGGGGCATTGATTTAATATTTTGAATGTCTGTTTCAATCCATTTAAAGTTTGTCGGATTTTGTGAACAGAGAATCTTATAAAATAAAAGATATTAGATTTTAAAAAGAAAATTGTTATCTAAACTTACCTTTACGTTTTTTGTTACTACGTGTTTAATATCATTCCAAGCATAATACATCTTTTTTTCATCTGCATCGATCTTACCCGGTATTAATTTACCATTTGGTGGAAAAATATGTAAAGCTTGTCCAATATAAGTCGTTTTACCATGTTTATCTAATCCTCCTGGAACTGCATCTTGTGGTAATTCTCCTGTATATTCTCTCCAATAATAACCTTCTACATTGTTAACAACAACTGTAACAGAATGAACATGCTTAAAAAGCACAGCAGCTGTGAAAAGCACTAATTGCAAGAAATGCATTGTTGTGTTTGTCGTAGAAGCAGATGTAACGTGGTCTTTTAAACTTTTCTTATCTCTATTGGGGAATAAAGGTCGTGATATTGTAACAGGTTGGTAGATAAATTATATAACCAAATTAGCTAGTAACTACAAAAAGGATAATAAACTTGAGAGATAAAAGAATATCTTATTTATTGCTGAGTATTGTGTTGTGGAATTATTTCTATTACTTTTACTTAAAATGGAAGTCCGATATTTAACAGAAAAAGCTTGCATTTGAAATTTCTGATTGAAAATTGAGACAAACAAATGACTACAGTACAGCAAAGTTAGAAGTGCGCATAGTACAAGAATGGGAAGTTGCATCAATAATTTGATTGGTAGAAATGGTTAGTGTTAGAATTTCTGTAAACGTAATAACAGTAAGAATTATCATAAAATGAGGATTGTTTTAATTGGTGGATAACTTTTGTGATTTAAAATTTTTTAATTGATAATCACTTGATCCACCAATTACAGTTACTCTAAATATTCGAAATTGCTTTGCTCCACGTTGCTGTGGGAATTAAATTCCAAACAAGCAATTCGTCGAACTATTACAGCTACAATTCGCCTGAGGTTTAAATAAAAAATTCGTAGTATCTAAGGAAGGTGGCATTACTTGTACTCCTATTAGTTTGTAGGATTTCTTTTTTTATAAATCTAGAATTAACCCTCAAATGCAGCTAGATGCAGTTCCTATACCAATATTAAAATATATTTGTTTCTTTTACTTCGTTGCAGAGCATAGAGCCTCTACGAGGCTTTTCCACTGTTTCTTCTTCTTGGCCATCTTTTTCAGTTCTTTTCAGAAGTTTTCCAGTTTTTTCGCGTTTTCCTTCTGTTCTTTTCCAGTTGGTCTGTGATGCTCTTCTATTCCTATGTCCATTCATGGTCTATTTCAGTACGTGCATCTCTCTTTCTTAACATGTATCCTATCCAGTTCCACTTTCGTTCTTCATTTCGCTTTCCACTGGATCTTGCTTAGTCTTCATTTCTGATATTTGGTCTAAAGATTTTAGAAACTTTTTAGACATTTATTTACAAAACTTTCTCGAGGTTTTTACCTGAGCTTTTCACATTTTTTGTTTTATGTTTCTAAGATGGTCTCCTGGTTTCTCATTTCTACCATCTCTTCCACATTTATTTTAAGTCTTTGCCGTTTCATTTCTCAGCTTTCTCTCCATCCTTTTCATGTCTTCTACTGTATATGACAACAATGTCAACCACACATTCCATATCTGCTAATGTTTTGTTCTATACTAGATATACCCATGGTAATCTATTGCTTTTTGTTATTGGCTTTGTTAGTATGTGATCCAGGCATACGTTCAATAGTATGGGCAGTAGTACCTATGTATCCTTGCTTGACGTCTTTTCTCTATTTCTATTTTGTCCGTTAAGTAGTCCTTTTGGAGTTCTTGGCATGTTGCCTTATCGTACATCATTTTAATCAATTATGCCGTCTTTTGTAGTATTCCTGTGTCTTAGAATTTTCCATAGTGCTTTCTGTTTTGTGCTGCCAAACGTTTTTGCAAAGTCTAAGAAAATCAGGATCAGTGCTTTGTTCATTTCTATTGTTTTCTCTCTTACGATTCTTGCTGTTGCTGTCTCATCTATACATGATTTTCCCTTTTTAGATCCTCCTTGTTTTTGTCTTACGTTTAGTTTTCTGTCTATTTTTGAGTTAATTCTCTGGTGTATTATGTACGCTAGGATTTTATTTATTGTAACTCCTTACACTCCTTACAAATTTTCAAAATTTCCTATATCACCTTTTTGTAGATAAATTCATTATTACTTAATAACTCCCTTCTCTTTTATCATGCATCTTCTATCATTGGTAGCAGTATTTCTATTGTATTGTCTATGTCAGCTTACTATATTTCTGTTGCTAGGTCATCTGCATCTGCAGCTTTATTATTTCTCATGTTTTCATAGCTTTTAGTTTCATCCCTTCTTGGTTTTTCTACATTAATTCCTAACTCATTTTGATATTCTTCTTGTTGTTTCTCATTTGGTGTGTCTGCTCTATATTTTCCACGCTCTTTATATGTTCTTGCCATCGTTCTAGTTATTTTTTGTTGTTGTTAGTAGTTGCCTTCTTTCCTTATTCTTCTTTTATTCAATTTAGCCTTTCCTTTTTTTGAATAAGCTTCCATGTATCTTCACTTATTTACTCTTTTCTTTGCAGTGTTGATAATCTTTTCTTATTTGTTCAAAACAGGTGCTTCATTTCCTTTTAATTTCATTTTCTTTTGGTTTTTGTACATTAAACTCCTTTCTTTTCAATACTTGTTCTTTTGTCGTTTGGAACACACTTCATTATATCTGCAGATGTTTCGTTGCAAACATCTAGAAGACATCCTTTCTGTTTTTTATCAATCGTTATATGATTTATTAGGTTTTAAGTCTTTTGATCACTTGACACCCATGTTACTTTGTAGTATTTGTTGTGCGCAAATAACGTGTTTTCGAAACAGAACTTTGTCAGCCTTTATCATTATTATTTCGTGTTCCTACCTCATGCTTTTCCATAACATTTTCTATTCTCTCATTATTGCTGCCTTCTTTGGCATTTAGATCCCTCACTAATATTATTGTATCCTTTTTATTGTACGTAGCACTTCTGTTAATTGTTGAGAAAAGATTTCTTTCTCTTAACTATCCGCTACATCAATTGATGCATAATATTGGGCGATACTAACTTTTCTAGCTGAGAACTTTATTTTGGCCGTTGTTATTATCCTATCTAAGACGGAGTTCCATTGTAATAAACTTTTTTCTACTTCCTTATTCATATGCCCACTTTACCCATTATTTCTTCATTTTCTTCCTTCCATTTTTATTCGCTATTTCTCCTTTCCTTAGCATCTTGTGACTTTAGGATTTTAGCATTTAACAGATCATTTCATTTGATATTGGGCTTACTTAGAATGATTCTAGCATTGTTCGTACATTTTACGTATGTCCCTATTTCTGTATTTTCTTTCATGCCAAAAGTGTTTCTAGCTTCGGTTTGGTGTACCAATATATTGCGCTGCAAAGTAAAAGGGCCCTAGTTTTCGAAGTTGGGGCGTTCTTATTTGACATACAAATAGATTTCAGTGCACAAAATCAAATGGTATTCTAAACCCAGTTTTGTTTATTTTTCTCTGTGAAACAAAGTTTATTTAATTTAACAATTGTCTATATGTACAAAATAATGATTTATTTATTTCCAATTAATATTTATTTACTGAAGTCTAACAGTAAATTATAATAAACCAGAGTAGTTGCTCGGTTGATCCGTAATTCACAATCGCGCGGTGATTAATGCAATCGCATTCTTTTTCTCGCGATTTTAATTTACATATTTGACAAATCACATTAATTGTTTGCAAATTTTAAAAACAACGTGTTAGGTAGTGACATCTCACAAGTCAAAAACCCAACCATTAAATGCATAGAATAGGCCCGTTTACTATAGTTCATAAAAACTCCTGAGCACTGTCTGACGACAACAACGACGATCAATGTTTTATTTCCCGACATTCTGAGCCTTTTCAGCCAAAGTGGGGGGGGGGGAATTGATTGTTGGACATACCTTCATACACCAGCATTGCTCTGATTTGTGATGATTTTTGGTGCAGCTTCCTTTTCTGTTGGTATTAGAATAGTAGATGTTGATGATGTTGGTTGACGATTTGTACTTACCAAGGTGTTTGTCATCGGCATGGCTGGCGTTGGAGGCGGCAGAGTTAGCAATTGGTACGTCAATGTTGGATGGTGGCGCAAGTGGTGTTGAAAGCTTGGCTCGAGGTGGCATCCGCAACAAGGGCAATATATATGATTAGATACGTATTGACTATCGGGGAAAATGATGGCGATGACGAGGAAGGAAGCTCGCTTTCGTTGCATAAATATGGTATGCTGTGGAGGTGAAGTTCTATATTTTCCTCTACTGCCATGTATGGGAACCAAGGAACCAAAGAGTCACCGGATCCAAAATAAAACCAGCAAACATTGTTGACATTTCAATTGTGATCACCTAGCCACCTAATTAGTTCAGCTTAGTTAGGACATTTAAAATCATAATCTCAAGCTTATTTATCTACCTTTTTATGTTATCCAGTATACTTTATGTGGTCGGACACTGCAATTTTGGCTGCTACGATCATAATAGTATCTTCAGTAACTGAAACGAATAATTAAATAAATAAATAAGTAAATAGATAAATAAATAGGGCCAAAAAACGGAAGCATTAAACTTTTGAGGCGTCTAAGAGTCAGTTCTAAAGGGACGACGAATTCAATGAAATAAAATGCAAAAGACATATGTTGAGGATTAGTAGATAAATAAATAAATGAACTAATAGAACTTAAGACTATTGATTTTAAGAAAACTTCAATTTCGTTGTTGTATTCGTGATATTAAAAAAATGCAAGATTTAGAAAATCTGATATTACTCGAAGACGACGCATTCCGTGAAAAAACACAACAGCAGTTTCTATCACTAAATTATTTTTAGATCTCAAAAACTACGTAACCAACTATGTTTTTAGTATTACAACATAACTGATTTCAAATACCATTTAAATGCATGAATGAAAATTTTGGATTTGTCTTAAATAACTTTTATTATGTAAACAATAACAGTGTAGGACTTGGTTGTTCTAGAATAGACGATTCTTGTGTTTTATAGTGTTCTGCATGAACAGGTTTTTAAATTAATTACGACTACAATTTAGATCGTTTCGCTTGTTATTCATGCATACAGAATTAATTTAATATACATAACCACAAAAGTTATTTTTTCTCTGTATTTATTTATAAAACACACAAATATGTTGAATAATAAAATATGTTAAAAATTGATTTTTATCCGGTTTTAAGTTATATTATTGTTGTTTTCTTGAATGTATTCATCTTTCACAAGGCTATTCAAAATGTTAATCGTTAATAAATTCACTATTTTTTTGATTTTTTTTAATGCAGGTAAGGTAGAGAGATTTAATATTATAATTTATGAATATTAAGGGAGGTGAAGTCGATTGGGTTTTATGTATAAACTGTATATTATTTAAATCTCTACTATGATTGGGAAATTTTTTTTGATTCATACCACAAACATAGAGATACTGTTTTAATAACATGACTTAACCTTTTAGGTTTTTATTACAAAATTTTGATAACAAAGTGACCGATTTATAGATAGCAAAACATCTTCCGAGATTTATCAAAATATTATCGTCATTTATATTATAACGTGGGGGTTTTGATAATTTTTATATTCACTTTATTTATGACCGGTTTTTGTTTGTTAATGTTTGATTAATTTATTAAGACGATAATTAAATTATATTTGGAAAGTTATTATCGAAAGATTACGGAAATTACGTTAAGTATAATTACTTCTCTGTTATCTACGTTAGATGCAATGCTATTAAAGAATATTTTTAGAAATAATTAGCTTAAGTTGTTTACAAACTGCTTATAATTTTTGATTATATGCGTACGTGTGTTTATCCATGTATATTTTGGGAGACAGACTCACACAATATCAGTAATTACAAAAAATGAATTAGTTGATGATGTGTATTTTTCCTTTCGTGTTAAGCTGTTGAATCGCGCTATAAATTATCAATTGGTTATATTTTAAAATTAGTCATAGCTCAAATATAATTTCTCCTTTCAAGGTGTAGGTGAACTAGTAAAAGATTGATGACGTCATTCTACCTGTCTGTTGTAGGAAGAACTCGAAGTATATCAACTATTGTTATTTAATTGAATTGAATTGTCATTGAACTTGGTAAATGATTCGTCATTTATTAAAATTTTAAATACAGTCATTAAGTTATGAATAAGTACAATACATTCTGTTATAAGGGCAAGGGCATATTTTTTGTGTTAATTTTAAAAACATGAATACAATGATAATGCATTCGTATGCATCCTAATTAATTAATACTTACAAGTAATTACTTACTAAGAGTTGCGAGACTTCGAGGCCAAACCGTCTGAGAAACGAGTATGGCTGATATCCAAATCTTTTTGCCTGATCGAAAAAATAAGTAAATTCATGGGTTCTCTGAAATACGGAGACGAAAGCACAATAATGTTATATCGTAGGCGAAATTGGAGTAGTCCGATCTTATCCTATTTTCCAAGTTTACGTAGTTAGAATTTCTGCTTTCTAAATACTAGAACTAAATTTTACCTTCATAAAATTAATATTTTATTAATTGTACCAGACCAAGTCGAAAAGTTTAATAACATTTAGAAGAAATAATTAAATATAAGTTCTGAGGGCTGCCCAAGTTGTCAGCGGGATATCATCAACTCTGTGGTCCCTGTGTAAAAATCACCATTGATTCTCCGAAAAGAACTTTTTCTTTTAAATAAAATTCCTCAATTCGATTGTAAAATGTTGATAAAATGAAAGTTACAATTTGTTTGAATTATTTTCTCTCAAAGGTTCTCATCGTCCGGGAAATCCGTGTAGGTAAGTAGTTCTTGTGCTTTAGACAACGGGTTAGACTCCGAACCATCGGTACTACTAGCACACGTAGTAGGTGTGTGGCGGGTTGCTAGTCATTTTTTTTTCCAATTCTGGATGTTCCTGTCGAATATACTAGATCCCAAACTTGTGGGTTGTGCTGTAATGTATGTAATAGCTTTATTTTTATAAAAGCAAGGAACAGTCAGTACTAACGCAAGGTAACCTTAAAATATGTCATTCTGTCAACTGTTTTTCTGAAATCTACATCTACACTATTTAAAGGATCATAAAGACAGAAAAGATAATTAATCTTTTTGTCTTTATGAACTTCCAAAATCGTGAGCTATTATAAACTGCACCGCAGGGTGATACATCACTGGAGGTTAGTAAATTTCCAAACATAATTTCCACTCATAAAAAATTACGTATAGAAATCTTTTTTTATCAGAATTCAAAGAGGAACGTTCCACTAGTAATTTATTTTTGACGCTCGTGTCGAATTCACTTTTGCCTTCCCCCATATATTGTGTATTTTATAAAAGCCTGTATTAAATTTCTTTAAGTTGTTAAGCATTTAACTAAGAAAGAACTGTATTTGAAAAGCAATAAATTATTTAACCGTCTGGGTTTGCCCTGTCATAAAGCGTTCACACCCTCCAGCTGCACAAAAACAAAAATACAAAATATAAACACCCAAATCTTAAGGATTTAATAGGTAGCAGGGCAGTTAGTTGTGAAAGGAGAGTCGTAAATGCGGGGTCGGGTTGTTATTAGTGTAGAAAAAGCACTAGTACAACCGCTAAATTAACCGCATAGCTATCTATCTGCTTGGGGATACACGATTAGGCGGGATCGTGCAGTCTACCTCGACCTGGAGGACAGGTGAGTCCTGCCAGTGGTCCGGGCTGGTACCACCCGGGCAGCGACCGCAGGGGCGCTCGAACCCCTGTATGTGCCTGCACTGCTATCCTACAGGAGGAGCGGTCTCCGGGGAGTTGAGTGCTATGACGGTGGTGACACCTGGTCGTCCAACGCGTCAGTTGGATGGCATAACAGCACGATAAGTGCTTGTTACAGGTCACCAATAATACCAGGATAGGATCTTCTAGACGCGACGAGGGACGCTGCTGGCCAACCCCTCTCACTCTTGTAAGTTTTCAGTGACGTGCTTACTTGGTAAGAAACTAATGCATGAAACCTTTTTTGTAAAGAAGGAATTTTTGTATATGGTCCTCTATACCTACACTTAAATGGCAACTCAATGAGGCGTGAAGTCGACCGACCCCGGAGCAGAGCAAGCATCCACACGGCTTAAAAGGGCCCCTTTAAGTATATTTGTGATTTATTGCTACGCATGTTATACTTTACCTTATTTTTGTAGAACTTCTAAATAAATACAAGCGTTTAAATTTATGAAAAAATCTGTTCCGTTTTGTGTTCTACAATCTAATAAGAGTACGGTCCGTATGTCAACAGGGTCAACCGACGCAATGCAAGTGTTAAGTATCATACTCTAAATGAATGCAAAGTGCGAGTTCCTGAAATCTGTCACACTTTATCATGCTACTGTTTAAAGCAATCCATATTATAATCCGAAAAGTTATGTTTGTAATTTCTACCGCTCCCATACAAACAGTTTTCTTGGTGTTCTAAACAACCTTCTTAGGTTTCAGACTCTACCATTATAAGTATCTTTCCTAAGTGAATTAACAAAGATATTCTATTCTATGATAATACCATACTCCTTCTCACGGAAACCAAGATTTTTGAAATCATTTTTAATTTTATACCGAGAGTTCGTCGATAAAGTACAGTTATTTAGTTTCTTAAGTAATAAATAGATGTGCAGTCCATCATTCGACAAAAGTATACACTATTTATTAATTTTATATCCATCAAAATTTGTTTTGTTTTAATTTTACTCGTTTTTACCCACAGTGGTAGCGTGTATGTCAAATGACTACGTATGCTAGATTCCACTGGAGAGGAGGCACCAAAGTTTGCACCGAAACACATGACTAATCGTAACATAGTATTCAAGCATTCTGAAATCGTTTTTCAATCCTGACTGTATGGTATACTGTTCACTACTTCAGTGGATTTCTTGCACTGAGTTTTGAATCAGAGAGACATAATTATTTGAAAAAGTCCTGTTTGACACTAGGTTGGGTGCATAGACACCAGGCTATATTATTCCCTTTTCCCAGCGTTAACTGACGGACGCCCATGCCCCTGAAGAGGGACTGAACTGCTGTTGCCGAATGAGTTTTAGATAGGTTTCCGGTCCACCAAGATTCCTACCCTACCACAGTTAACGTGTAACGTGGCCATCAGCTATTTTGTTACCCATAACAGCTAGCGCTTGTTGTAGTGGGATTTTAAGAGAAATCGTTTGTTACCACTAAAAAATTAAAACAGTAGTACCACTAGTGTTACTCCGTTACAACTAAGCAGCATCATATACCACATCTTGCTTCATTACTGGTGTTCCCATACTAATGTTTTGCTGTAAAATATAGTAGCCGCATTGCTTATCACTCCACAACATGACAATAATAACCGGACACTACAATAATAGACTACAATCGAATCAAACTACGGCCGTGTGGTGTCACTCGGTCTTCATCATCACATTAACAACCATACCTTATCTGAAGAAAGACATAGGCCGGGTTGCACAAAGCTTTGTTAAATGTTTGATCGATTAATCAACCACTTGATCCTTTAAAACGAATCTGCATATCCATTCAACGACACTATATATCGCAAAATTTAAGACTAGCAGCTTTTCAATGATCTAATTGTAAATAAATTAGAGGTGTCTGATGGTGTTTAATAATCAGTTTAGGAATGCCTCCGAGGCAAAATTTCCTTACTTCCTAACAGCATAGAAGTCACCTAAACATGTCGACGATTTCCACTGCTATGGAATCAGCTTGGGCACTTGTTGGTTTTTGTTTGTATCTTCTCAGAACTTTGAACAGAACCTAGAGAAGTTTAGATGTGACCTGCACTGAATCGTTCCTTAAACATTCTTCTACAATTTTTTGTCCTTAGGATGATATGATGATATCATTTTGGGTCCGCTTTCGTATTGAATATTCTGCCATGGTTGCGATTTTGTCCAGGCCACCAGAGGATGAAATAGACAAAATCTATAAGTCGGGAAAGAAGAAATCGATACATTGAGATTGTGTTTAAACTTTAGCATCTTTAAAATAATGTTGTGCTTCAGCTTAATATGCACTTCTTATAGAAACAACACCCTTTTTGTGTTTGTCTTTGCGCTCCTTGGCGGCGGTAAAGCCAACAGGAAACTGGAGAGAGGCTCGACGGTGGAACGAATTTACCGCTCCTGGGACGTTTCTTCTCGGATCGACCAGGCCAGACATCACGTTTTCACCACCTTATTACACCAATTCCATAATTTAAATTATAAATCGTCTTCCTCCATGATCAATAAAGGTCTCTGCTGCTTTCCATGATGATTGATTTATTGATTGATTGAATAGTTTTTTACATCTTTTTTTCCTGTTTGATAACAAGAAATTCTTAAACACTGATGGATCTTCTGAATGCCTGCTCGTGCCCACACGATTAAAAATAGTAAGCGTGGGAGCTTCGACCTGCAAATTTCAAAAACTAGAATATTTAACGCCATAACTGTCAATTTAAAAGGTTTACACTTAACGAAGTTTTTCTAAAAGACTCGCTTAGAGATTCCTACGCATTTTCGGAAACTTTGGTATTGAGAAAGTTAGGAAAATAAAAAATTAGAAAACATGGCTCTAATCCATAATTGTCTAGAACGTGTAGAAAAGGTTACAGAAAAATCGTAGACATCAATTAAGGTAATTTCTTTTCATCTTTGATGCAAATGATTAAATGCAAAATCAAAAAGAAAAAAAACACTATAGTTCTGTTTGTCTCTAAAATAAAAGCATAGAAGCATTATGACTACTAATTTCACTTGTTGTATAACTGCTGTGTGTAATAACTGCTGAATTGCTGCATGCATAATTTTTGTACCTGTCGATATTAATTTTGCCATTTAAATTTCAGTTAAATTAGCAAAAATTTCTGCGTTCGCTACGAATGTGGTTTACTAGAATTTATTATTAAAAAAATAAAGGTGCTATGCATATTTTATTAAGTTGCTTACATAGATTTCCTGTGTTTGTGTAATAAGAAACTACAGTTTAGAATTTATAAGGTTTCCGCAAAAAATAAAAAGTCTTTAAACTTTCAATACTTATTTATAGTGACAGGTTTTATAAATGTTGGCTTAATTAACTTGGAACTAATTTAATTACCCAAGTATCAAATGAACACAAAATATTAAAGACATTTTTTTTATACATAATTGATAAATGTTGCAACATTTTGTTTATATAAACAGTACATTAAGAATTGATGGGAAAAAATGTTGAAGGTAATGGAGATATCTCATTCAAAAATTCCATTGGTATGTTTATCACTGTCACAAATTGAAACTTTTTTTTAAATAGGAACAGAAAATGCGTTAATGGTATTTAGTATAAAACTACCTAGTTTTATCACTTATCATTTTATCAGTCATTGTTTTAGTTTGCCATCATTCTTGAAGTGAATACATACGATACAAAACATCTTAATAGCGACAGTTTTAAAAATTATGTTTTACAAATGGAAACCTTATTAAATATTTGCTTTATGCTATTAATAAAGTAATTAAATACAAAAGAGGATTCTATAAATGTGTTTTGTAATCTGCTCTTGCTTAATAATATAAGGGGCACAATATTTTCCTCGGGGATATTGTATATTTGCCATTAAGAAAAGCTAAATACTTTTTCTTGTGTTAGTATTACATTTAAGCCATAAAAATCTATGTTTCTGATTGCGGAGACATTTTACATATTTAGAATGTTATTAATTATTATGTAATTTACAACGATAAGCAGTGACAAGTCTTAGGTAAGTACCATTAGCTGAAGTCAACAATAAATAAAAACTTTTTACTAATTAGTATATGATGTGAATCTACTTAAAGAATATAAGCCCAAACGTTGACTGCCGAAGGATACCTAATATTAGACGATGGTGTACCTAATGTATTAAATTTCTTTCGTATTATTAACATATGTATTTACGACCTGCTAAAACTATGTATTATATACCAGGTGCTTTACCGAAAATAATCTACCCTTAATTCTTTCAAATCATAGTGTGGTTCACAAGTTCCATTTTGGCTATTTTTTGCCTGACTTCACCAAAAATTATGATCGAACATTTCGAAGTCCCGCGCAGAAAAATTGCAAAAGTTATAAACAAATTCGTAAAAAACAGGGGTTTCGTTTTTTGCAAGTATCTCGGAGAATATTGCAAATATCCGAAATCGAAAACAAGATCCTTAAACAGCAGGCAATTTCCTACAAAAAAGTCCTAACTCCCGGAATTGCACCACCAATATTTATAATTTTAATGTAGAGGTGAAAATAGGGCTAAAAACGTGTGATCTGGCCGCCGCGCGCGCCGCTTAGTTTGCTCTCTTTAACAAAAAAATTTTTTTTACCTATTAAATATAAATATTAAGCAATAAAAAAATTCAGGTATTATTGGGATACATGAATGAACAATAATCCATCGGAAAAAAAATTTTCCCACAATTTGTTTATTAGTTATGCTTTTGTTAACTAAAGAAATTTTAGCAATTGAAAATTTACATAAAAACCATGATATTTTTTAAACTAAAAACCTGAGATTTTTTTCACTTCTTGAACTTATTCTCCAAAGACTACAGAACAGGTCCCCGTTGGAAAAATTAAAAAAATTGTCAATCTCCACTTTTTTATAAACAATCAAAAATTGGTAAAATTTCTTTAGTTAACAAAAGCATAACTAATAAACAAATTGTGGAAAAAATTTTTTTCCGATGGATTATTGTTCATTCATGTATCCCAATGATACCTGAATTTTTTTATTCCTTAATATTTATATTTAATAGGTAAATAAAAATTTTTTTGTTAAAGAGAGCAAACTAGGCGGCGCGCGCGGCGACCAGATCACGCGTTATTAGCCCTATTTTCACCTCTACATTAAAATTATAAATCTTGGTGGTGCAATTCCGGGAGTTAGGACTTTTTTGTAGAAAACGAAACCCCCTTTTTTACGAATTTGTTTATAACTTTTGCAATTTTTTGCGGGGGATTTCGAAATGTTCGAAAAGTTTCTAAATGCCATTCCGAGTCGAATGACACCTCGATCATAATTTTTGGTGAAATCAGGCAAAAAATAGCCAAAATGGAACTTGTGAACCACACTAATCAGTGCAAACTACGAATATGCGTCACAAGTCAGTGAAATGACTGTCTCAGGGCGCACAGCTGTGGCGGTACAAAAATCAGTAGGTAAAAGAGAAATTTAGATTGCATATCGGAAAAACAAATTCAATAAACAGTTTAAATATAAACTCGAAGACAATATCTTGCAAAAGTGTGAAGTGAACTAACTATGTGACAAAAGATTTTGTAATCGGTAATTACCTAATTTGTTGGACATATTCTTGCGACATTTATTTGTTTAGATCAGTATTTTCCAATATTTTGTGAGTTGCAAAACACGTACGAATATTTGTAACTACATGAAGAGCACTGAATGCACATGGATCAAAATGCATTAGTTCCGCACGCATGAAACCATCATCGGTCCTCATAAGCCGCCAACTGGTAATTAGACGACGCGCTGTTACCATTAATAAATAAAATAGGAAGACTTGACTGCTGTAATATCAAATATTTAGTTTATAACCGCCTTAACTAGTGATATATTGTAATTTGGCAACAGCGCTCTAAGCATTCCAAGCTACAGCGCGATATCGGATTTCGGTCCAATTCAAACACAATCTGATCGTCTTAAAACAATCTCTTATTGGTTTGGCTGTCCTTGTTGGGGCATTGTTCTGCAGAAAACAGTACTGTTACAATAAGGTAAAGACGGCGTTGGGGCTGACTGCGCATACCTCAGGCAGGGTAACATGGAAAACGCTGGTATCACAAGATCAACTCTTCTCTTGCCAGTATCTGACCGAAGAAGAATCAAATTCTTATAGTAGTTCCAGATCACTCGTGCTCATAATGGTATTGACTTGAGCCCTGCACTCAGACGTAAACGGTCCGTATTGCAATTTAGTTTTTTGGCGTAGTTTGAGCTGTTACGATCGGAAGAATGAACAAGTTGTTAGCAGCTAGTATAAGTTTTTTAATTCTGCTTCTCTACTCATGAAAAATAAAGAACAAAATTGCAAAGAAAAGTAAGTGGTGGATGACCACAGTTTGTAATAACCGAAAGAAACATAGCGGCAGTGATATTTAATCAGAGTTAAGGATGGAAAACACATTTTTATAGGATTTGTGTGTGCTATTTTATTCTTCAATAAATTGAAGCGTTAATTTTGTTATTTGCTCCATTTATTATTAGTAAGATGTGAAGATGTACAAGATGTACGAACACGCAAAAAAATTGAACTAACAAATAATAAAATGTACAACTGCAGTGTACTTTCTTTCTACAAAAATTCTATTCACACTTTTGCCTCTAAAACAATTAAGAAAGCAAGTAATTGAGACATTAGAACCGTAAGTTGCGTAAAGCAATTGTTTGCCCTGTATAAAGAGCTGGTCTTACTAATTTGCCTACCTAGGCAATAATCTCCAAGCTTAACAAAGTAGAAGGAAAAACCAAGACAAATATCTTTAAAAAGTTTATTTAATATATCGTTGTACACTGGATTGAATGACATTTTTTTCATTGTACGTAAATACTGACAACTTTCTCAGCAGAACATTATGATATTGTGGGTGTAGATGTACTTTCTGTATTAGAATCATAAGATAGAACTTCAAAAGTATCTTTTTCATCGATCGTATAGCCAAAAGCATCATTAGGACTTTTTATAGTTACTTCTACCAATATTACCTCT
>VTPC01090147.1:66072-79839 GCA_011009095.1 Ignelater luminosus
TTTGTGCATTAATAATGTTGCCCTCCCATAATTGACAGTTGCCAGTCGTTACTATTTTATGTTTTATAAATGAATATTTAAATTGATTTTATTTTTTCTTTCAGATTCAGAACAATTAATACTATAGAGTGGAACAAGCTACACACATTTAAAGTTCGCATAAAATTCAACACAAGATGTTTTAAAAATATCAATAACTATATTGCTAGAAATTAAGTTTTTTTTTAAGAAAATTATAATAAACAAATCGTAAATTATACTATCGAGTTTACATTTTTTGTTCAGTAGACGAGGCATGGCCCTTATTAACTTGCTCAGCGACCGTGCAAATACAAATTCGTACTGACCTAACCTAAAATAATTACGTAACAAAAATTAAAATGTAACATCCTTCACAAAAGCTGTTCTAAAATGTCTTACAGGTCATAAGTGACACAGCATTTTCATATATTCCACAATAGCAAATTCGAAACAGTTTGAGATTCACTGATTAAGAGGAAAATAATTATTTTGATTGGACTTGTAGCCAGAATCTTTTAAGCGAGATTTCGTTTTAAGATAAATCTAAAATTAGTTTTTTTCTTCTTTTCATTTCGCTTCCTAAAAAAACATCTACTAACCCATTTGCTATGATCCTTATTTTTACTGTTTCTTTCGTTGTTTTCGATTATGTAACATAAAATAGTGCCCGGATTAAATTCCCAAAAAGAAAAGAGATGGTAAACAATGAATGACAAAAAAATAAAAAAACTGAATAATCTGAATATCCTGCCAAGGATGTCTCTGACGTAACTTTTAATACTTTGAGGAGCCGAAAAAGACTGGAAGTTTTATAAATCTTAAAGAAAACTATGGCATCCAAAACTTGCTAAACTGGGTACGTGTTCGAAGTAAAAAAAGAACTGAAAAAATGCCATGTTGCCGTGAGGGTTGTAAAACAGGTTTTGAAACCTTGTGACTTTTTAGGTACTTTTTGATCATTAAAAAAAGAACTGGCATCCGGAAAAGCAACTTGAGATTCATTTGACGGAACAATCTTTGACATTATTATTGATGTGCAGACCTTATGCCACATAAACAAGGATTTTATATTACTTTGCTGTAGTAAATTCAGCGTAACAATAATAAGGAAACCGCTAAACTTGCAAATGGTTTTAATATTTTATTGACAGAATAATCGGTATGTTGTGGAAGTACAACCTGTAATGTTTTATATGCGCGCTTTGTAGTGTTTTATTATTCCTTAGAGCTGTTGTGTTGGATGTTTGTGGCAGGTAGACGGGACATACGTAATCGTCTTAAGTTTTATAACATCAGTTTTCACTTTCTTAACTGCACCAGGCGAAATCACAACCAGTTAGGACAGCGGTCATCAAAAGTTTTATTATATTTTTATCGTAACTGCGAATTGAAATCAGTCTTTAGCAAAAAGTGAGTTTCGTGGAAATTCATCATTCAATCAGTTTCACAGACACTTGAATAAAATGTGGTTTGTATTAAATATGAAATTGCATTTCAGTAAATGTAACCCGCTACTGATTTATAAATACGCAAAAACCAATCTTGACTACAGGATATTTATTATGTTACAGCCTTAGTAAATATTGAAAACTATCCTCCAACCACAAGTTTTATAGCTTGGTTTTTGCAAACAAAAAATAAGTTGCATACATAAAAGTTTTTACTACGTAAGTTTAGATGAGGAGGCAGCTGTTAAATTAAAATATTGGTAATAAAACGACTTATTTCTGCATTTAAAATTACTTAGATTTGTAATATTTATGAAAAAATATGTAAAACGTTTCCTGGTTGTAAATATTATTAATTTGGTAATAATTGTAAATGTACTTTTCTATTTATAGAATTTATTTACAAGAAACTTTTGAGCTTCAGCTAATATAAAGATTATTGAAGACAATAAAGTAGTTATTATAGAACTAGTTTACTAGTGTGTTTCTAAAGTGTTACTTTTTGGCACAACTGGCCCTATGTATTGCAACAAAGTGAGAATAGATAGATACTATATTAAAACTAGGAGATTCTTGTGAACATCAATCACGTTTGCACTGTGAAAGAAATGTTTACAGAGTTTTTATAAATTAGAAACTTACAGAAGATCAATGAAATTCAGAAGACCTAGAAAAAACTTACTGTTGTCAGAGCGGTAAACCGTAAGGCCTGAAAATGATTATGCAGGTATTTTGGCATTTGAACAAAGATCAAAAATGCAAAGGCTTAGGAATAGCTGAGAAGGCACACAATGGAAACTAGGAGAATTAGCAGTATAATAACCAACGGGAAGAAATGCGATTGATGAAATATTAGAAAACAATAAATGTTGACGGAAAGAAGACGGCAAAAACTGTAGAGTGTCTAACCTCAGGGGCGGGTTTAGACATGGTCTTTATGAGCTGCAGTCCAGGGCCCCGTTGCAAGAGGCAGCCTTGGGTGTTTTCTAGCGAGTTGCTGGCTTTGGACGAGCCTTAAGTTGTTTTAGTGCGCTGCGCGCTCCTTTGTCGTTTAAAGTTGTGACTTTTGACTCACTTAATGAAGCCAAATATTCGTAATCGGTCATTGATATACACGTAGAATTCTTCAGCTGACTCAAAGTCTTCTAGTTCCATAAAATTACTTGTGAACTAAACGTTTGTCCCACCAACGTGAGCCTTTTTGCTGTTTTCTTTTATTTATCAAAATCTGATAGTAGTACAATTAATACTAGTCTATAAAAATTCTTATTATTTAATTGGAACAGCTTTATAATATCAAAAGCAAGGAAAGGTAGTTGGGTGACATTTACTCTGATACCAAAATCTCAGATACAGATATAGACATATCCTTTAGGTACTAATGAAATCCTAAGGTTAAATTGTATGTCGCATTATGGGAGGAGACATCTTGACAAAAACCTTGAAACGCACCGGGAAATTATGTTTCATAAGGAGACTGTTATGTAATTCAATTCAGGGGCGGATTTAGTATATCCAAATACATCAAATAAAATAAAACAATTCTTCAATGTTTGTTGACTATAATTCTTCGTGTTTAAAACTGAATAAAAAACAGTTTATCAGTAAAATGGCGAATGGTCTCTACAACTAGTCCAAACTCGGGTTAAATGGGAGGACCGCCAAAAAGTATTAGCCCAGGGCCCCCAAAACTAGCGGTCCGCCCCTATCTAACCTGCAGTTAACTAAACGCTTTCTTATAATGTGTTTCAATGCCTACTAACAATTTACGGGTTTTAATTAGAATTTAGTACTATATCTACGGGATGTAGTGAATATTCTAATATTATTATTAAAAAATGTTTCAGTTAATTTCTTCTGCCTACAGATGTAGTACAAAGCGTCTAATATATTTTTGATCGGTTTATATGTTTAAAACAGATTCCTACCTTAAGCCGATATTATTTGTAGGTTTCTTTATCTACAAGAGGATTTTCATTTATAGGTCTGAAAACTAGCTAACTTGCACAACAACTTGAGGACTATTTTGGGGGATTTCCCGCATCTTAAAAAGTCATCTTTCGTAATTTGCTTGCGTTACTGTGATCAGTTGTTAATATATGTTTGATGAGATTTGTTGTGAGGCCAACTTGAGCTATTATGTAGTATTTTTCATGGTCGGATTCGCGTTTGTTTTGTACGTTCATGTTGATTTTTCCAGTATTAGTTTTGTTTGCTTTGAACATTTATCTTGTACTTTTTATTCTATATCTAACAATTATGAATGCCGCTGACCATTTAGACATTCTTGGGTAAGTTAAGAATTGAAGGGGCGAATGGATCAAGGTGCTATGTGACATTTTTCCGTTTTTTGAGATTTTTGAGTGTGACTAAAGATGTTATGATGTGCTTTAGTAACCTCTTCTGGTCAGTCAAGCGTTACCTAATTCCGATAGAAGATATCAAGTACATAAAGGTGGTTTGTAACACAATTCTTGCGTAAATAGGGTGAATAAAGAGGCTAACATTACAATTCAAAAATGTCACATAGCACCTTTATCCACCCACCCCTTCAATTGTTGAATAAATATTTCGGTATTGTGTTAGTCCTATTAAATTAAAAAAAAAAGACCGTCGCCGCCTAAAAAACGACCGCTAAGTGATGTAGAAAGGGAATATCTTGTTTATTAATCACGTATCAGATATTTCAAGTGCATCAGATATTTCAAGTGACGATAGTATTCAGGATAAACATTACGTTGCGACTGACGATGGCATTTTTCATTTTAAATCTTCTGGTCTAGAGTCTTCTGCAGATGAGGATGAAAATACAATCCGTCGTACAGTAGCACAAATTGAATCAAGCAGTGATTCGAAGTGGACAGATACAGAAGCAGATCCAATAAATATCCCTTTTACTGGAACACCGTCTTTTAACACGAATCTAGATGAAAATGCTAAACCTATGGAATATTTTCATAATGATATAGAAAGCATTATCGTAGCAGAGACAAACTGCAGAACATAAAATGACTTGGAACCTACAGCAAGATTAATTAGTATCTCTGGTCTAAATGAAATAATGAACTGTTTAACACTTCAGAACAAGCTAGAGACCTAAGAGCTGTTTGAATACACCATAAAATTATACAAGGCAGGCAAGAACGACAAATAATGAACACTAAACTTGCCTAGTCTTGGCTCCAATATGTTTTTCTAAAACTTGGTTCGCCAGTACGTTGGGCAAAAGTATAAAAGGTTAGCAACTGACAAGATAAAACACAGAACTCCTTATCTGAAATGTTATAATGACATGGGTATATAGCCAAGTAACTAACTAGTAATCACTTATCCTCTTCCACGTTGTCTTCCTAACTACATCCTCAATAGTCTAGATCAGAAAAATACAGTATCAGCACTAAGTGCAGAACCATATTTTGGAACTCACACCTATTTATACACTCAAATATTAACAAAGGTCTTTTCTTTACCCAGAGTTTGGGATTACCATTCTATGTAAAGTTTTTAACTTAACTATTCATAGAAAACTACCTCTAGATACATCACCGTTTTTCTTGTTCTTAGTTCTTAAAAACACCAATTTCTCTAATCCTCATTAAAAAACAAAACTGATTTCATGGTGATAAACTGTCAATCATTTCCTTGAGCGTCAGTTCCAAATACAATTTAATTAAATGCCCTTACTCACAGTTTCAGCAGATCTTTCTTATTAGTATCACACGGTGATTATCATACTTTTATGTAAACATATTCTTTTCATTGGGTATTCGGGGAAGTTGCTTAAGTTACAGGTGTACACAAGCTGGGCATTTGCATATTAAGTTCTTCGAGCGTATATCGACTCAATTTGGTTTTTCTGAGCCTTTTCTTCACGTAACACGATTTTGATTGATAAAGGGATTTTTTAGTAAACAGAAGAAGAATCACTTTTGTAATGAAACTGTTAATTTGGAAATAGTAACTTACAAATCACTCGCTTGGATATTTATTAATTATTATTATTATTGAAACAAAAAACGCTGTCATATGATTATCGATTTCTCGAACTTTTGTTGTATTTCGGTACCTCAGAAGCATAAGGGTTCAAGTCCAAAGTGTTCATATTGAAATTTTTGTTGGAACCAAATCACACTTGTATGTTTTGGATGAAACTATTTGGCCATTTTATCTCTTCTGTTAAATATGGACATGGAGGTACCGATTTGTTATTATTATATGCAGAGTTTATTAAAATGACGTACTAAATCAAATTTTTTATAACATTTGCTTTAAGTTCCTTCATAGTTCCTCGTTTTTTAAAATGGAGCCGTTTGACTCTTATCAGACATTTCGGTCCTCTCGAGCTTTTCGGTTTTTTTGAGTGGAACGAGCTAGTCGGATTTTTTGGCCCGTCAGACTTTCTAATCCTGTTAAAAATGTTATCGGGTCTTTTTCGGGCTGCGTCAAGTTTATTTTACATCAGTCTTTGAGGCGATAGGCGCATCCGCGAAATGTCAGGTGAGCCACCATAGTATGTTAGACTTAATTTCCAGTATTGCTTTCAAAGTTAGGTTTATGATGTTATTTTAGTAAAAACGTGTCATTTGTTCCTGTATCCACCACTAAAATATAAATACGTCTATAAAAATGTTTCGAATAGCCCATGTGGGTATGGGTAATTAAATAGTTCATTGCCAACAGAACTATAAATTAACATTCAAAGAAATATGTACCTATTACGTCAAATCATAATATATCAAGTAAATACATGGATAGTCTGGGTCAGTCTGGTTTTTGACTAGAAACTGGAGACATCTTTTTTATTTTAATTTTTATAAAAAATTCCATTTATTTATAAAATCTAACAGTATGATAGGTTTGTGAGTCTTTTTTCCTGTATGAACTGCACCAGGGCAATAATAAAACAAAATCGACGACAATGTTGATAAATTAAAACGTAAAACCTGAACGTATGGGAGATTTTTGCTTCAGGTATTGAAATAATTTTAGAAGAGAAGTCACAAGTGTAACAAAATTACCCCACCCTTTAGAATCACCAAATATACATAAAAATCTCAAATTATTGACGCACGTGAATATTACAACTTCAACAAGTGTTTGTAGAAGGTATCTTTATTCTAATACTGCAATCTTGTTGGTACATTTAGTCAGTGCAATAATAACTAATTAAAAGGTCCTCGGCAGGCATCCATACGAGGACCTTCAAGCTACAAACCAGCCATGGAGAGTCCCCCTCTAGAACCAACACATGACACTTTGAATTCTAACATGGGGTTCTCCCGGGTTTCTAACACAATTCTTCTTAAGAATAGTTATTGGGGGTTATAATACCTTCGAGTTCGGCTAGATTCTATAGTTGTCTACAAAATGATAATAAAAGTACCGATTGAAAAAGCGACCAAGAACAGCAAACATTATTGCTTACTGAAATTGATAGTTTGCGACTGAATGAAACTTGAGAAAAGACGTACCAATTTCTTGAATGAATCGTTAAGCTTATATTATTTTATTTTTACATAATATGATATATTAGATGTTGTATGTCTCACGTCATTAACTACAAAGATTTCATACACAGTGCGTAAGAATACAAAATTCATTCACCATTGTTATGTCATCTTAAAGTTTACAGACATATTGGGTTTTCTAAAACATGTAATCATGACAGAGAATCTTTAATGTTATCGTAGGTCAGAAGATATAAGAAATTATACTAAAAACATAAATGAGAAAAACACACGAACATGATCTATTACGTACTCTTGTTTATGAAAGGAAAAGCAAAATTTACGTTGGTCTAAAGATGTGAATAAATGTGATAAAAAAATAAACTCTCGTCAATTTAATCTTATCAATAGTTAGAAATGTGTGTATAAACATTCTAAATTTAACACGGATATGATCCCCGGGATTTTTCGTATCTTTCTACATACATATAATATACAATCAAATATTTATTTCTTAAAATGGCACAACGCTCTTATCTTGAAGTATAACGTCGTTTGCGTACATAATACTATTTTTTATGTAAGATCATTATTGTCGCGTTATAAAAGCCTGTAAAACTGTGAAAACAATTAACAAAAGATAACAATGTGTAAGTATTATTTTTCTTTTAAAGTTTCTTATTTTTCAGAGAGTTAGTTTTTAATTTTCTTTTGTTCCAGTAAGCTATTATAGGTTTTTTGTACAATCAATTGTTGGTTCACAATCAGTAACCTACATATAGCTATTGTTTTAGATCGTTCTCTAAAGAATCAAAATTTTATGTTATTTGCAGATAAGCTGACTAAAAGAAGTTTTTTGATATGATTGTAGTACCTTGCTCAAAAGGGTAACGAACAGATTATCTGATCTCATCACATTAGGGTTTTTTGTGTTTTGAGTTGTGTTCGTGGCTTGGATCAGACGTTGTTTTCAATTGTGTATTATACCTCTTCACTTTCCACATTAAGATCTGTCATAATGAAAAATTACAATGACGAATTGCTCGCATTGTGATCAAAAATGAGATTTTTGTTAATTAGCTATAATAACATGCCATTATTCATAGAGTCTTCTTGGAAAAGCTATGTATGTACAAAAACGAATTTAACCTTGGTTTTAAACCGGTCGATAACGACAATTAACCTCAGTTTCTAAGCTGAGCTTCCTGATTTTTGTATGGTTCGATACTATGACGAAAGTAATTCTTTTACTAAAAAACATCCAAAGCAGTGGTGGACCTGCCATGAAACTGGTGAAACTTCCAGTTTCAAACTTCAGCATAATTAAGGACCTCACTAAAGCCACATTTCTATTTCCAACATAATTATTACTTTGAATTATTTGAGAATACTCAATTTCCTGAGCTGTTTCTTTCACATTTGACAATCAAGTTAGACGTTCTCGGAACGTACAATCATGGTAGCTTTTCTGTGCATAATAATTCAAGCTATTCGAAAGAAAAAGGCATTTTTGCAAAAGATCGCGATTCTAGTCTATGATAGTTCAAAATTCGATTGTCAAAAAGAGTTCCATCTCGACATGACGTTTCGCTTCGGACAGATTCTGGAAAATGCCACAGCTTCCATTGTGGCGGAATAGGAGCAATAGAGCCTAAAACTATCGAAATGTACCAGCACCAATCTTATTTAGAAGCTTCTTCATGACAAATACTCAAATCTCGTAACGATTGCTGAATATTTGATATTTTTTGGGGGATTTTTAAAATTTTTTCAGAACTGGCGAGTGTCAACTCCATGATCAAATTACAACAATACATTCTTTTATCGTTTCTTGCCAATATTTTTCCAGTCAGTGTGACCAAATGAAGGAAACGTTTTTGGATTTTTGATGAGACCGATGCTGATTTGTGCAAAGAATTTATTGACAAACAATTTCGGTACCTCACATATTACACTAAAGCTGGTCAATATCAAAGTTGTGGATATTAATTTGTTTATTTCAATGCAACAATAGCATTCGGTTACTGAATACATCAGATTTGTTTTTTATTATAAACGTGAGACATTTCTTCCACTTAAGAAGATTTGAGTTCACGATCTATGTTGTTTGCAGAAAAACAGAAAACTGCACGGAAAATATTTTTCTTGCATGAGACATCAGATTCTTCTAGACTCTCACCATTTGTTTCTATTATTATTATTACAACGATGAATTGAATCTTCTAACTCTACAGCAAGGAGGATTGAGCCTTCATTAGGAAGATACACCTTTTAAGAAATTCATTATTTTTGTTTTTAGATGATATCTAAATATCAGCCATGGTTTATTTTAAAAAACGGGTACACCAATAAATTGATTTTTAAAATGAGCAATTTTTTCTAATTTAACCAGCTTTATATTATAATATCACAGTTAATCGATCTCACCTTATTATAATTTCCGTCCCAAATTCTAAAGATTTGCTTGCAGAATCACCACGTTGGGTGTGGGTATCATAAAATATTTTTTTAGTAGCATAAATAGTTGAAGGTAGCATAAACCAAGAACACGATAAGCTGGAAAAATTCCATTTCCGTTTAAAAAATTATTTTAATTAATTATTATTGGAACAATTTTTTGTATTTCCTATAAAAATTATTAAATGAGAATGAGGTTACTAAAGTAGTATTGTTAATGGGACTACTTCGTAAAACCCTCGCTGACCAGAAGAAAATGAAAGTGTTTATAATGCGTATATCTATGCAACATCAATAAATTAAACTAAAACAATGCTACGTTCCCCTTTATAAAAATCCTCCTATACGTATATAAAATATCAGTAAATCAATAAATCATTTGCTAGGACTGTAGAATAGTCATTTCATTAGCATTCAATGTCAATAAACACAAGTCTCAAACACCTTTCTAAATAACTTAACCATTTTGCACTATTAATTTTTCTCTTGTATTACTAAAGCTTGTGTGCTTGTTGCAGTTAATAAAATTCTTCATTAATTATCTACAAGGAACAAGAAAAGAATACGTAATGTCCATATAAATATTCATGTTGTTTCGTAAAACTTTTTGGGACCACTTTGTTTCATTTATCGGTCATAACGAGATGAGAGATGTGGTAATAAAGAAGAAGAGGGTTGACCCCTCGACGGTCACATTTAATATAAAACAATTGCTTACAGCTGTATCTTTAATCTAGTCAAATTAGCGACTGGCGACGACGTCTTCTTAACTAAAGTTCCCCTTATTACGCTTGGAGATTAATGTTTATATTACAACACGATGTGAATACATGCATAACACATTATGTATGTTTTGAGGAAATTTGTCAAAACTGTACGCGATGTCACCATTTCTGATGTCATGCCATAAAAAATATTTAATAGTTTTTTGTAACTTTTGTTTTCATGTGTTGCGAAAAAAAAGGAAATTTTATTTGTAATTTAATTTTTATTTCTTTTTATAAAAACACAAAAGTGTAAAGTTTATTTGTGTATACGACATCTAAATATTTTTATATTAAATTTTTGTAAAAATATACTATGTGGTTCGAAGAGAATAAACAATGATGGTTTTATATAGAAAGACAGTTTTTCGTTGTTTTGTTAAGTTAATTTATTTGATTGAGATAAGTCAAAATGTGGCATAGTAGATCTGTTTGTATGTAGCAGTCATAGTCAATAAACTATCAATTCCCCTTAAATAAATAATTATTTTAAGTTTTTATTAAAATAAGATTTTTTGTAAATAGATATTGGGGGATGAGATACCCCAAGACTCAATATCAGGTCCTTTACCCCAAACGATATGTATGTTTGAATTGAGTACCATAGCATTGTTACACAAAGTCGTATAATTATTAATTTAATTTAATTTTAATTTGATTTAATAATTATTTACATAAAAAATTCTAGCATTGAAAAGAGCTGCTTTTAAAAACTGCTTACCTTTTATCCTAAAAATTTTTTTCTGTGTCCAAATTTGTAAATTATTTACCTAATTGTTTTTGTTTATTCCTTATTACAGTCTTGCGTCCATTTTTATTTTTATTTGTTCATCACACTAGCAGAAACATTGATTATAGAGTAATGATTGCAGCTAAATGCAGAACTGGTATCCTCGTATAAAAAGCAATATAATAAAGAATTCAAAAACAATAGAACATACATATACTAATCGTTTGTGTAATTACCAACAGAGGTGTGAGAATAACCAAGGATTAGTGCATCAAACAAACCAAAGATTTAAGTTAATAAACTTGCATTGTCTATTTTTTGCTTGATTCGTTCTATTATTCTTTTTTTAGAAGGTTAATGCACAGTTCCCAGTAAATGTTAGGTAATTAAATTCATAAATTAATTACTTATAAAACAAAAAATTCTAAAACTACCTTCTGTGTATATTTTTACGTTCTAACTTGTATATTTGTTAAAATGCAATGTGTTTTTTGGTTTTCCTTCCTCACTATTGTACTGTTGAGGTCCATACAATTTTTGAAGAAGAATTTTTTTTAATTTGAACAGCATTTAACCCTGTAATTTTTTAATCTTCTGGTTAGATCTTTCAGGAATTAACTCCCAAACATAGCATTAGGTGAAAAAAGAATTCTGAGAAGAGAAACTATCTCCAAGCTATACTGAAGATACTTCTGTTATTCCACGCCTAATTTCTAACATAAGAAATTTCAAAAGAAAAGCAAGACCTGGACTGCTTTGCCATTTATAACTTAAAAGATCCTGTCTCTATTTAATTTCTCGTTCTTAAGGTACAGAATCTGAACAAGAAAAATAAATAAAGCAGCTCAACATGTACCCATGCCAAAAATTGTTTTGTTTATTAAATCTATGCATAACACATCCGCAATTCCTTATTTTTGGTTATTTTGTTCCTCACTTTACTTTTACAGAAGAAGCTTTGTTTCACCATTCAGGTATCAGAAAAGTTCCTTTACTGATTCAAGTCTACCTTACCACAGTAATGTTCCCAAATGCAAATGAAGGTAGTGTCCTCTTCAAAGTTTACTGACGGCGGTGTCTCGGGAAAGTCATAATTACTCGTTTGTAAAACCTACGACAGTTTAATAAATGTTGAACACGAAACGCTCCAGTGAAATACAAAATAGATGTGGCTCGTCTATACGTAGTATACCAGCACATAACGAAGTTAGTGGTGATCGGTTCATGAATGATATCAGTGTGAGTCAGCTAACTCAGATAAATACCCTTTTGTACCCTGTTGTATCTTCTGAAGCTATTCAACATGAGTATAGACAGAAAATCGTCAATGAGATCACTAAAAAAAAATAATAATAAACTCCCCGATTCTATACCTTCCAAAAATTTATAAACCCATCTGATCCATGAGATCTATTGTCTGGTCCATCAATTCCCCAAATGGCCACCTTTCATTTTTTACCAACATACTTACCTCTACCTAAATATAATGACACCAATGATTTCTATATAAAAGACTTATTCGCCTTCAGTAGCTTTATTAATGATGTCAGATTTCTGGAACAGTACATAGCAGTTAGCTTTGACGTTGGTTCTTATTTATAAACCTAAACCGACACTGAGAAGGCATTTCACCCTTTTGCACAATTTTGTTGAAATAGTCTAATTTATCTTTGACACTAATTTCTTTATATTTAATGGCTAATATTACAAAAAAAATTTTGGCACACCCACAGGCTCCACTATTTCATCAATCTTAGTCAACAGTGTTCTTGATGACCTCATTTCAGATTACTTACAAAAAGTACCCTTCAACATGCCGTTTGTTAGATATGTCGATGATCTTATACTCTCTATTCCCAGAGATCAAGTAGATTACACACTACAAGTGTTCTACAATTATAATCCTTATGTTCAATTCACAGTTGAACTTTACATAAACTCACAACTGCTTTTCCTTAGTATGCTGTTGCGTAGAGAGGAACATAAAACACTACGTATTAAATGGTACTAGAAAGCCCATCAGCAGCAACAATTTTCTTAGTATTCATCCCTACCATCCCACGAAAATAAAAATAAACTTAATCCAAACTCTGAAAGCCAGAACAACAAACCTATTGCATCGCTGTTTGCACAGATTGAAAGATATCCTAATACCCAGCAAAAATTATAAACCCCATTATTTTCAATACCAATAATAATAATAACAATTCTTCAAATACCTGTACACTAGCTGAACAAGCCTAAAACAGTAATGACAACAGTCAGACCATACAATTTTTCTTATTCTTACCATATATAGATAATCTTGCTCAGACTCACTCATCAATATATCGTACTGCAAAACTTAAACTTTAAAATAGCCAAAATAAATATCAAGCCTATGTCACAATTATACACTAAGGCTAAGACTTTCCTGAGTAATCTGGAAAGGACTAATGTCGTCTATCTTATTCCTAGCAATGATTGCAGCAAATTCTATGCAGGGCAAGCCTCCAGAACTTTCCAATCCAAAATAAATTCACACAAAAGTGGCTTTAGTGGAACATGTCAGAATGGACTATGAAAACGCAAAAATCGTAACTACTGAAACTAACTACAACAAAAGATTATTTATGCAAATGATATTTATCTCCCAAAATCAAAATGGTCTAAATAAAAAAACGGGCACAGTTAACTTAAGTAACATCTACAGTTACATTATATTTGTAGATAAAGAGAAATTTCAGTTACCACAGGGTTTTGTAACTTAAAAGACAAAATTTTCTGTGTCCTTATCTGTATGTCTTTTTCTGTCCATAAAAATAAAATTTTATGTACCATAGATCCACCTCGTAAAGTATTAGTACTTGCTCACATTTTACTTATTTCTGTCTTTGTCAAACTTGGTTGATTAGTATGTA
>VTPC01090147.1:84839-105927 GCA_011009095.1 Ignelater luminosus
CCATCACCATCAATAATAATTAATTATTATTGGTCCGATAATGTCCAATCTATCAACGATATAAGATCAACCAAAAACAAGTACCTGAGAAAATGTCCGTAATAACTTTCTGATGGCAAACTAACAGTGTGAATTTAGTTGACCTACTACCATCTAAGAAAGGAAATACTGTTTTACTAATAACCCAGAATTATTTTATAAAATGTGTGCATTACCGTCTTTTCCGTCGATTTATTATCCCTCTGGTAACTTAAACTATTTTGAAGTTTGATTATCTACAAGTAATAATTAGTAACAAAGAGCCCCGCCTGACAGCCGCCCTTTCCGTAATTTATAAAAGAACTTGAGTATCCAGCACCGATTCATTCCGCCATTCAATCCTGTAGAGAGAGCCTATCCCTCTAAAGCAAAGACGATGAGCAAAATCACTATTTTTGGTGTCAGAGCAGAGACCGATTATTTTGGAGCAGAAATCGTATTGTTACAAGCAAGCTAGAATAGCAGATCTTGAAGGGAAGAAAAATAAAAAAGTAGAATTCATCATTTCTGAAGCAATCATCTCTGCGCGTTCGTCTACTTCTTGTAAAACCGTTTCACTCACTGTGCCAGAAGAAAAAAGTCCGATACATCCGTTCAATCTCATAAACAAACCATTTCATCAAAGAAGAATTAGTGATTAAACTGGGAAAGGAACATACCAAGCTTTATTTCTCAAACAATAAGAAATTAAAAAGAAAAGGAAGATTCTCTTACAATTAGTAAAGGACACGTTTTCACTCCATAATAAAGCTGTACATCAACTCAAGTGGGGAATCTTCTTCGAATGGAGTGAGATGGTAAATCGTTCGATGGTCGTCGACTACTGTCCATTCCGCATACACTAGTGATATAGATCGTAAGACAAGGATAATTCTCTGCTACCAATGAGAATAAAGAGAGTATCCACCACACAATACATAGTACCGAGAAAATAATACTGAAATACCTACCACACACCATAATTTTCTTTTGCCTTTTGTTTTAATTTTGATTTGTTACGGCAAACTGTATTTCGTTTTTCTGGGCATAACAGACTTACCTCTGCTCCCATTATTTTGTAATGATATTAATGATGACCTTCTCAGTAAACAACTTAGGACAAATATCGTAAACAAACTACAGGACTGTTATGTCAGTTAATTGTGACACATACAGAATGTCTTTAGGTAGCCATCATTAAGAAAAACAATCGAAAGCGAATTTGCTGGAAATAAAAGAAATGTCTAGTGTATGGAGATGAAGAATTTAATAAGTGTATTAGGTCTTGCTGAAATATGGTCTTCTTTGAGAAAAATGTTTGCAACAGTAGGCAATCAAAAAACGGGTTACTTTTGGTAGCATAATTGGTTCTATATAGGATTTTAATCAGCGACCTATAAAGCTCAAAAAGCACAGGTTTTCGGTTTTTACTCATAATTAGTCAAAGATTAAACATTAACAGGTGTTGCCTCTCTATATTGAACGGGCATTCCTTGAAGCTCTTGTGCTACTTAAATAAAAAATCTAGTTCTGTCGTTTTGGCATTTTTCTCTGTAGTTACTCGATGTTAAGTTGCTACTTCCTCGTAGCAAACCCCAAACACATCATCAATTTCAGATTTATCAATTATTCTGTATCTTTTTATTAGAGAACATTCATCATTGCTATTGTCATCATCAAAATAATTTCTGAGGATTTGGCGCGCTTTTTTATTTCTTTTGTCCGCTGTACGTATCACATGTAGTAAATGTTGGAATCTTCACTCCTTTGAATTTAATGAATTAATTTGAAGATTAGGCTGTATATCCGACTATCTGACCAAGCTTAGTCAAATATCCGATATCCGACTATTCAGCCTAATCTCAGTTTATTGCATCTCTAGTAAAATTGCATTTGGTAATCCTTACAATGCATTACTAAAACAGAAAACAATTTCAGCTCGAGTAAGATTCTAAAGGTTTGACTTTTTGATTTCAAGACTGAATTATCATCCAAAATGATCTGCAATATTTACTGGTAAAAGAAAAGGCTTCAGATACATTATCTGATTTATAACGCAAAAGTGAGCTTTTAATTAGTAGAAATAAGAATGGATGCAAAACCGAGAGACAGAATATTATAAAAAATCTTGCATCTACGATCTAATTGACTCAATACATATTTGCTTTTTATCATACTCTCAATTTTGACGTCTTAAACTAACCCTGTGATGCATTAAGTATTGAAGCTATATTGTGAAGTAAATTAAATGTTATCGTTATTTTATAACCAAGTAGACTCTTGGATTCTAAATTTAAATCTAGATGACATTTTATCGCTGTTTACACTCATCGAAATGATATTTCTAGCCTATACGATTAAACAAACTACGACTGGATGTGAAGTTAAATTGGTAGGAGTTCTAGTCGTAAGCTATTCAAAGCATTTAAGCAAGTATTTAAATCAGCTTTTGTAATATTTTAGGAATTTCTTAGTCTACATTTTTCATTATATCTCCATCGTGTCTATTTTCGGCGAAAAAAATGATGAGCATGGCTTGACATAACATTACTAATAGGTAATCGAACCCGTAGATGAAGCCTCTTGATACTCATATGCTTGTGTTCTTTTATTCACCTCTTGAGTTTAACTCTTACCTGGTACATTTTACATTTATTGTCTTTTTCTGTAAAAAACTGATGTGTGGTCTTGGGAAATGAGTTTTCTGAATTTTGATCAAACTGAGATCAAGTTGTTTGAATTCACATTGAATCTAAGCAATGTTTAGCGATACAATCTGAAAATATCGAAGTCATTATCCAATAAATGTTAGTGCTGTTAATTTACAGATAGATCACCCATCAAAAGTTAGATATTCATTCACTAAAAATGCTTCCACATTGTGAGTGCATGTAGTGTTCAAGAAGAAGAAGGTCAAAGAAAAAGAGAATAAGTAGGGAAAAAAGTAGAAAAAGAAAAAGACGAAGAAAATCAGTGACGTACTATTTAATTTTTTTCTGGCCTTCAACAAATTACTTGCCAAGTAACAAAAATATTGCAAACTGTAATCTTTGGTAAGAAATGTTTAAAAAGTACTAACCTATGTAGTATTGTCAATACATCGTTCTTTAATTTACTCTAATTAGGTAACGATGTTTATACAACAAGGTTAGAAATTCAAATTAGGTACGACAGTACATATTTTTCAGTGTTCTATTGTCTATGTATAATAATACTTTATTCAGCAATTAACCAATAATTATATAACGTATAGAAAACCTCAGTTTAGCGATTTAAACTTTTGTTTCAATAAAACAGCAAAATCTTGTTTTACTAACATAAGACCTTTGTTAGAACTAAAGTGACAAATCTTTTTCGAAACTCTGCTGCAAATTACTACTGTAAATAATGCAGGCATGTACTTCCATTCAAAAAGCAAAGCAATTCTCATTTGGTTGCGAAAAATGTTAAATAATTAACAAACAAGAAGTGGCGATTCCGCATGCAATGTTTGTGTTTTCTATAAACGTTTGTTATTTTAAAAGCCAACATGAGCATTCGAACAAAATCTAATCAATATGAAAAACATTAAACCCGTTAAGTCTTTTGAAATTTTTTGAATTTCATTATTAAGAAAAAAAAGTGTTAAAATTTAAAACAAATTCATTACCGTTATTAGCTTTTATAAAGAACCGGATAATCAAATAGTATTGATATAAAATAGGCAATTATTACGTTGTTATAATTTGAATTTAAATGCATGCAGTATCATAATGGTAATAAAGAAAAACATTGTTGCAGCACATTATGAATTGTAAAAATTTTAAACCCTCATGTAGCATACTTAATATCAATACCCTCACATATGCGTGACTATGAAAAGGAAGATCTTTTGTTTGATGGCTACGTTTACATGTGCATAGTATCAGACAAACATTAGTATGTGGCTAGTAAAATGTGAATGTCGACACGATCAAACACCAACTTTGTACATGGCTTGGATTTAAAATGGTCTCTTTGTGTATGTGAAAACATTCATTATAAATTGTTTTGGGAAATTATATACATGTTCTTCAAGTGAGTTTAATGAACATGTCGAGATACATCAAATATAAAGATAACATTGTACAGAGCTGCAATAACAAATTAAGTTTCTCATTATGAAAATTAAGGATTCAATGTCAGTAATAAATTTCGAAAAATGAATAGAAAACAGGAAAAAAACAGTCGCACAATCAGTCAGTAGTCATATATTCAAGTTGTCACTTGTTTTATTTATGTGTGAAAATGTTTCCTCTTCGATCATTCCATGATTTCATTTGTAAATTATCTCAACTATTTTTTTTGCATTTCAATAGCCACCTGGGCAACAACGGAGTTCACTTAAAAGTTTTCTGGTGCATTCTGGTGCCTTTCACAATAATATCAATAGACTTAATTCCTTTTAACCGGCAACAAGAGAAATAAAAACAAAGCATTTAATACAGCTGGTGCTTGCTTTTTTGTTTTAAGAGATAAATATTTTTTACAAAATCTAGCTATCTTTTTATTTCTACTAACTCAAATACGGAAACTGTATAGACGTTCATAGAAAAAACGAACTTATAATGATATGACATTTTTAAATTCTTTGACCGCAGGTGTAATAAAAGTGTTGAAAAATGAACTAATAAATAATTCAGTAATGATAGTATATAGATGTATAGTTCTACAGTATGTTGACATTAGGGTTTGGAAATGACGTTCTGCTATTGTCATTCTAATAATACATTGTAAAGTTCATTTTCGATTACTAACCTTTGTTTACTTCAGATTCTTTTATAAAATGTAACACTCTGTCATTTCTTTGGCAGTGAAGTGCAAACTAGGACAATCATCTGATCATTCGTTTAGCCATATTTCAATTCAATCATGACACTTAAGTAAACCAACCTGCGCTTTGCCTTGACATCTTACCTTTAGAATCATCAAGTTACAATTGGTTTGATTATTAAGGGAAAATTAATATGCTGAGTTTTTAACTGGATAATTGCGTGTATTTTTCATTAGATTCCTGTGAAGTTGCATAGAACGACGCAGATAACTGCTCCAGTAATCAAATTCGTGTTTAGATTCATATTTACACATACAAAACCCATTTGCCACTCGCGCTGAATCACAGTTTCATGTTTGGTGATTAGTTTAAGCATTTGTAGTTATTTCCCAAAATGGTACCCAATTATCATTTCCAGTGATCTCGTATAGGACTCAGCAATGTTTCATTTTTGAGCATTTTAAGTGTCTTGACAGGTAGAAGACTTGGACAGAAAGGCATTAGTCTAAAATTTGCAGTTTTAAGCTCTCTAGAAAATTAGGTATACCATCTTGCAATCCTAACATCAATATTTGTAGCAGCTAACATTCTCACTGTTTGTTCACTAAAATCTACTAAACTTATGATCAAGATTGTGACAGCTTTGGATGTTTAGTAGATTATATTTGCTTTCTAACCCAAAGATTGTAGTTTTGCTCGTAAATCAATACATAAGGACAAGTATGACAAATACTTAAAAACATAATCTGATAGCCTCTTGTATAAGTGCTCTGTGAATCTAACAGAAGCTTTTAATAGAATGAAAAAGGAATATGTAATACAGAAAAAATACTAAAAACAATAGATGACTTAAACACGGAAGGAGAAACCAAGATACAAACGTCTAAAAGATACACAGACAATTTTAATAAATAAAGGCATTAGTAAAGAAACTCTCTTTTAAGTCCTTTCTTATTTAACTCCATCATAAACTCCAAACTCAATATACTCTGCTATGCTGATGACGCAACGCTCTACTAGTAGCCAAAACAGAAGATGATCTACAGAAACTACTACAGCAATTCAACCTTATACAGCAAAAAGATATAATACGGAGATCTCGGCAACAAAGACTAAAGCAGTACTAATAGTGAGAGAATCCACAAGATGTAAATTGGAAATTGAGGGAGATGTGGTACAGCAGGTGATGAAGTTCGCATAGCTGGAAGTTGAAATAACAAACAGTTGAGATATTTTCTTAAATTAAAAAGCAGATTATGAATATCTGGAAGCTTGAACACTGTGGTATAGGAAAACAAATACATGAGCAGAAGCAACAAAATCCAACTATGTACAGTCTGCGACATTAGTAACGAGACTCGAGAATAGATGTAAACACAACACAAACTTGAAAAACAAAGTTTCATGCCAATAATACGTACGCGTTTATCTGGAGCATTATCGATAGGTGGCCTGGAACCTTGTTCTCTCAAGTTTATCTTTTGTTTACATCCATTCTCATTGCTAATGTGGCAGACTGTACATTCATTGTTAGACCTATAATGACAAAGAGAAAATTAGGTACTACTGGACTAAAGATACTTAGAAGAGTAATAGCAGTATTACTGAGAAACAGGAATGGAAATAAACCTATGATGTAACATGCAAGACATAGTAGAATGGATAAATCGTAACAACGGCCTGAAACGAACATGAAGACAAGATAGTAAACAAAAGAATAACAGACAGTGCAGAGACGGCGTGCTAAAAAGCAACAGACCACCTAGAAGGCCACCCAAAAGATGAAATCAAAGTTGGTTCTTATCATCCGAAGAATAACGAGACACTCAAACAGGACAAAGTCCTACTTACATGAAGAGCAAAAACAAGAAGACAAGTGTTCTTAACCGAAACCTTTGCAAAGAAGTTACAAACACTACTAGGATGGACATAATAATAAGTAAGAATTTTGTAGGTTCTATTTGGACCTTTAAGAATGCAATACCGTAGCATTTTATTGCATTATGTTGTAATTTGTACCCTTTAAAAGCTTGTTTAAAGACACATCCATCAAAAAGAATTTTTGCGTTGTCCATACAAGTAAACAACTAACAATGGAATACAATCTCTGGTTGTGAATTCATCTGATTTTACGTTGGTTGCTTCGATATTCTATATTCAGTTATGTACGTTGCAAGCGATTAACATCTATTGATGTTTTTTGGGCTGTCTCTGTTAAATATCTCAGTTCATTGATGTCAACTTTCTCAAACTAATTCTGAACATTGTACATTTGTCTAATTAAAACTCCTGACTGCAGGAAAAGATTGTTGTTCCATGCGATTTCAAGCCTCGCTTATAGCAAGTAGAGGTAAGATGTTCCTGAGAAAGTTTGGAAGCTTTTGTTAGTTTCATCTAAGATTACTATTCACAGGATTAGAGTTAGTACAAGCAACAACGGAGGAAACGTTATCTTAGAAGAAACTTTACTTTTTGATGTTAGTCACAATTATTGCTTTAATATTTATTCGTGGCAAGGATCAAGGATTCGTGGCAAGTGATTGTGCTTTTAACTTCTTTGATAGTGAAAGTATTTTGTGCTTCCATCGCTTGGATAAAACTTCATTGTCATTATATCTTATTTTTACTATTTACAATCATTGGAATAGTGTCTTCCTGTAAATCTCAACTTGAACTTGTGGATAATATAGCGGACTAAATTGAATTCTTCATCAATATGAAACGCTGTCGTGAAATGTATGTTAAACTGATGTACCAATCTAGATAATCAATAAAATGAACACTGGATTCTTTACACCTTAGAAAATGTTAAGCATTTGGAAATACTTTATGCTGATAACATCAAGCTGTTTTTTTACAAAAAACATAAACACAGCTAGAAGAGATCGGTAATAAGATCAGGAATAAATGACAAGGGTTCATAATTAAATTTTCCAAGTATCTAAATATCAAAAAAATATATTAATTTAATTGTAGAGTCAGTTTCAGACACTGAGTTGGTATGCCCTGAGACTAATTCAGATGTTTGTGCCCTTGCATTTTACATCAGATAATATTAAGAATATTCCAACCTAGACAACTTAGAGTCAAGGCAAGTGTTAGTTAAAAAAATTACCCAATTACTCAACTGGTTTGTAAAAGTCAAACCAATTCGAGAACCAATTGAACAATTTGAATAGCTCAATACCTACAAAGATCCAAAAATCTAGACACTTGGCTTTGCTGCTCCAAACTCAACTCTGGGAACATCTCATTCTTTCACAGCCACATACGACCCAGAAACATCGTGAACGCTGTATACCTACCTGTTTTGCGGATACGCAATATGATTTTTTGGGAAGGGAAAATATACAGACGAGTTTTTATCGAAATTGCTGAATTGAGTTCGATAGTATTAAAAAGATGAAATTTCTTTAAACATGTCTGACTGCAGTTTCTTTGGACTGTCTAAAATAACAAAAGGATGATGAATATCAAAAAGACCAAAATACATGCCCAATTCAAAGAAAAAAATGTATTGAGTGACGATTCCCTCTTTTTCCTTCCAAACAGTTGAATACCAAAGAGAGGGAAAAAATGATTTCCAGCAGCTGGGAGAGATTGTTCATACATATTTGACGAAATGGCGCTTCCAGCAACCTTCAAACCTATAGGAATCGGTTCAAGAACAAGAAAGGAGATTTTTGCTTTGGTCTTATCAAAGTCTTAGTTTAAATGATAAGCAGAACCATCATTTGCATTTTATTGCTTTATAAATACACACTGTACTGAAAGCAAACATAGGAATCTCATCTAAATATGTTTTAAGCTGATGTCATGTAGATATTATTCGTGCGTCTTTGTCCACCTTGACTCAAAAGCTACGTCAATATTCCTCATAAAGTGAAAAACAAAAATGTTTCGAAGTTCACGAAATATTGAAACAGAGACAAAGATAATTCACAGTTTTACGCAATTCTGATCTTTACAAGTGAACTAAGATGAAATGTTTCCATTGCCAGAAATTTTATCTAGTTAACAATTTATTTTTGCGCCACCATATGTGTGTGCTCCGAGGTAGTCGCCTCGTTTAACGGCTGAGGCCGGACCTGGTCATCAAGTCAAATACTGAATTTTTAATTTAACCCTTGTATCATCTCGTATGGGATAAGAGGGCGCAAAGATTTTGATTCTGTCTCAAGATTCACCAAATTCCAAAACCGTTTCTGTTTAATTGTCTCGTATTTGCCTTTTAAAAGCAAACTTTTAAATAAATGGCCGCAGGTTAAAAGACTCAATCGATGCCACATGCTAGTAATCTTAGTAATCATTAGAGGTTGAAACACAATTGAGCAGAGCGGCAAAGCTTCATTCAAACTCAATGAAACAAAGAACTAGAAAAAGTTATTGAATCTGAATGGCAATTGCTACGACGTGAAAAAATGATTGCATGGCAAGTACGCTTAAAAGAAGAACGCCTTGCACGAAAGGAGACAATACATGATGTTTTCAAAATCAATACATGTTTTTTGGTCTTTAAGGTAAGTATATTCTGCAATAATTTGCAAGTTCATAATCAAATAACTTGTATTACCAGGTTATTGTTTGAACATGTTATTTATTGTTGCGTTTCTCGGCATTGGTCTTTGAACTGTTTTATTTTTCATCTTCGCCTGAGTCTTCCTAAGTATATCTTCTGATTTTTAGCTGATAATCTAGGATTTATACAATCTTCAGTCATTCTGTTTAGACGATTTACGCATTTTCTACAATAATCTTTAATCTTGTCTTCGATGAATTTGACATTCAAACTTTCTTTTATATTCTTCTCTCAATCTTCTCCTTCCTCTAACTTTTCTTAAGACTTTTGTTTAGATGTTTGCATTTGGTTCATTTTGTTTTTTTTTTTGTCATAGGTGATGTTTCGTAGCCATACCTTAAAATAGCTACTATTTTGTTTAAAGTATTACCATTGTTGCTCTTCTTGCATTGTTTTCTCAAGGTATTGCAAATAGTACTACACCATCACGTGAAACTTATTGATCTTACTTTTGTAATTTTCAGCAAGTTCCTATACTATGTTTACATACCAAATAAAATATGCCCAAAAAGTCAGTCTATCTTATTGCTATTTAATGTATGCTTTTTGTCTTGATATTTTTATACTTTTAAATCATTGCAAACAGTTTTTCTTTACCAGAGATAATCATTATTGTTTTTTAGAAAAACTTCTCTAAAATGAATTCAAAAATAACTATGTATAGGATATAAAAACTTGTTGTTTTGAAGCAAATGTGCAAAAATTATAGATTCGTTGAACTTTATTTAAATTCGAGTTATCATTAACAACATTTACACAATTAATTAGTATATATTTCTTGTAAATCTTGTAAATAACTATTTTTGGAAAAATTTCTAATTAAGTTAGCTAACATTTCAATAGAGAAACTATTGCATGTAGCAATATTTTTAATACTATAAGAAATGATTTATATTGCAACGTTTTTGATTTAGAGGGAAAGTAAGCATGAACTGATCGTATAAGGTGTTAAAGATCATTAACTTGTTGAACGCAATCGATAAATCTTCTAATTTGCAAGCGATGATTTGAAGAGTGCCCGATGATGAATCTTCAAGAAATAAATTTAAATCTTTAAAGAAAAGTAACCATACAGCTTTATTACGGAAACACATATTTATTGATTATTAAATAAAGCTTCCAGCTGTATCGCAAATGAAAAAACAATAACAGTTATAATTTGATTACTCAATAGATTTCTGCATAATACAAAATGGTTAACCCTTGAATGCACCATCACCTTCTGATACGCATGTTATTCGCTTAAGCACATACCAATGATTAACAGGAAAAACCTTTTAATTACTTATATTCGTTATAAAATAAGGCTATAAGTGTCAAGTTAACTCGTTACAGTAAATGCTATTAGAGAAATCAATTCGTGTGGGTGAACTGTTAATAATTGAATAAGAAAACATTTAACTCTATAATTGCAAGCATTATTTGATTTGCCTATACAGATCAATTTCTTTCGACGAGATTGTTAATAACATAAAGACTAAGGAAAATAAAGTAACATTACGGATAATATTAAAAAGGAAACTAATGACGGCCGCTTTAATACAATGATACATCATTATAATACAAAGGTCTTCACTTGGTTTAGTTATGACCTTCACGGCGAATAACAACTTAGGATTCTACCTAGTTCTGTAATAACAGGAACTGCTGCACTTAATTACCTGGTTACCAACAAAAAAATGAATTCTTAATTACCTAAGTCATGCTTGGTTTATGTTTAAATCTTCTTCATCGAAAGTGAAATTGACGTTAGCACGATTATCCTTTCGTCTTTTTTTTTCTAATTAATTGAAGGGTTTTACTCTCATTATCTTGCCAGAATCTATCATTTATACGCCTACCTTTTACAGCTCAACTGTGTATTAAAAAGGAATTTCTTAAAAGAACAAGTCTTGTAAAACTTCTGTGCTTGTAATCACTTCTTATGTAATATTCAAGAGTTGGATACGTACTGTTACATGTTTTTATCTGAACGATGAGAAGAACTAAGAATTAATTTGTTTTAAATACTACAGAAAAGGAAGGTTAAACTGGTTAAGTGGCAAACGAAGCAAAGCAAATTACATTGAAGAAAAGCCTATTAATCATGAACACGAAACCCACAAAGGGTGGAATTTTATTTTGCAAAAAAATGAATACTACACGTGTTTTTGTAACCACAAAGGAATTAAGAATAAAGTACCTACCTAGAAAAGAGTCTCAAAGATCAACGAAAATTACTTGCTTACTAATCTTTGATCACGAATATTATGATTAATCGTTTAATAAGCAGATACAGAAGAATCTCATTAACAGTTTGTGGTAGGGGGAGGGGTAATACTTTTTAAAGTGCATTTAACAAGAAACACGAATTAATTTATGATATTGAAAATCGAAAGTAAGTTTAGGTTATTACTCCGGCGAACAAACACTAAATAAGTGGCTTTCTCTTTGGTTTTCGGATAACTGTGTTTATAAATAAATGCAGTAGAAAGCGAAATTTTTAATTAAAATTACATAGCTGTTTTTTAAATGGAAACAGCAGTTGTAAGTGAATTTATAAATTATTATAGAAGAAAATATTCTGCTATAATTTTTACTAATTAATTTGTAGTAATCATTAAATGCTTGGATTCGTTCTAAGAATCATTTTATTTATTCCGAGAATGAATTAATAATACTATTAATGTCAATTTCTAAAATACAATTGTATGCAACTAACAGATACAATATAATAAAATGAGAATCGGTATACAGGGTGTTTTCAAACTGGGTGCAACTAATTGTCAAGCGAATTTCTGAACTGCACTTTGTTGATTTTGCTTCTTCCTTAGTACGTATGCTTTAAGATAAGTACAGCACGTATAATTTAATATTGTAAGTATAAAGGTCTCAAAGATTATTTCTTACTGAATATGTTACCTGATATTATACTTCTATATTTCATCAAAATAGAATAAATCGCAGGAAGACTAAAGTATTAACATGTTATTTTAGTATAGTATGTCACCACATTAATAGAACACCTGCCCTGACGCAACCACATAAAAAGAATAGTGAAAAGACTCCCAAATACTGTTTCAAATGAGTTCCAACAAGGCCAAAAGCTAAAAGCTAAAAACTGCAATGGAACGAAGAGATTTGACCAAAATAAACAAGAACATACGACTTGCTACTTGTAATATTTTTGAGTTAAATGGTTAACCATCTGGCTTCAATATTCACTTTTGGTATGACCTTCACGATTCATTCAGATAATAACTGTCTTATGTAAGACGGTAGAATCCATGTACCTATGCCATAGTAGCACTGGAATCTAAGGAAAGCCGCAGGAGCGCTTATCCATCCAACAATTTTCTTGGAGGAGAAAGTCGAAAAGAGAATGGAATTTATAGTAAAGAAAATCACGAAAGATATAGTGCTCATTAACAGCACGTATTATCGGTCCAGGTGGTGAAGCGCTAATGAGACCTGCCACATATACAGTTTGCAAAGTGTAAATGACACAAATTTTTCGGGTCTGGGATTGAATTCACGGGGTCATACGGCCTAGTAATCGGTGCCCAAAATTAAAAAACAACAAACAAAATAAACGGTACCTGGTTTCAGGTTATATCTTTTGGTTAGCAGTGGCTGTCAATCGTTTACTATGTGTTTTCCAGAAGTGTTCAAGCGTTAATATCTTTGATAGAAAAACAGACAGGAAAAGAACTCTTGAAGAAAATATTCTTTGTATCCAATGCATATTTACACAACATTTTATAGTTTGTAGTCAGAAACCTACCCTTCCTAGGGAGGCGTAAGATGCATAGTTGTAGTTACGCAAATCAACAGATACTAATTTCAATTTTTTGTCAACTGCAAGCAAGACTCTCGAGATCTCATGAATGGGATGTTGTGCCGAACTGCGACTTGGTTTTTGGTAATGGTACGAGAATAGTTTTTGAGCCATTTGGGCGCTATAGATATTTTGTTTAAGTATAGTTTGGAAGAGGAAAACCATCGCTGGTGTCAAAATTGCTTTGAAAGATCACTTCTGAACCAAAATTTCCACATTTTATCTAAGTGAGTGCAGTAAATATCAAGGTTCTTATAAAACAAAGAAAATTTTTAAATAAATTTATTCACAGAGGTAGAAATTCACCTCCTTACACCATCATTTTGGCGTCCAAGCAAATAATCTATTTCTTGCAGATCTCCTAATCAATAATTGATTTGTTAACATCTTCTAGACTATTTAGGTCAAAGACAAAACTCAACAAGCTTCTTGACAAGAGATTATTAATACATAAAACTCCAACATTTAGAAAAATGTTACTGGACAGAAAACCCCCACTGAACAGAAAAGACTAACCGTCCTAAAAATCTGATAGAAATCTAAAAAGCCTCATGTATTTTAAAAGTCAGCCTCGACTTGCTCCTATCTGCCTCTATCTTTTGACGCAATTTCTTCCTTAACGTTAGAGATTCCTACTACAAGATTGTTGGGTGGATTCAGAAGAAGAAATTTGAGTTTCCTATAATTTGAAGCGGTCACAATGGATTTCCGTGATTTTCTGAAATACTTCGTGTCGTTCCTCTACAAGCGTGAATTGCATGGTCACTTTCCTGTACTAATAATAAAACCCTGAAAGTCCGTTTGAATCAAACACGCTATGACTGAAGATATATCTTTTTGCCCGAAAGAGTCTAACAGAACTGGCACTGCTACACTCTTTACGTCCGAAGGTTCTGTTCAAGATTTTCTAAATTTGAACATTCTTTCTCATTCAACTGCTATTTCGTTATTACATTTTCTAGGGAATCTTTGATAAAAGAGAAAAAGAAGAAGATTGTAGAAGTTGGATCATGAATCGTTGCGGTCGAATGCCAATGGATTAGCAGGAATATATCAGTCAATGTTGAAATAAGAAAAAAAAAGCAAAAGCTATGAGAGACCTGATCGTGAATTCCTTCATTACATTTACTCTCCTTACATGTTCCTCAACCCTGATATTCTACATCATTGCTCAACAAGATCCAAGTCTGTAAAGGATACAGTGATTGTTTAAATTTATAGATTTTTTTACAGCTTGTTAGAACTTTTAGTATCCCATACTGTGCTGCTTTTTGAAGGAAGTTCTAGAGAAGAAGCATTGAAATGTGGCAGCTACAACTACCTGCGTGCTTGCGTATAAGTAGAACAGAATATATTTAGTATCCCTCTTGCAGAAAGTCCTGCCGGCATCCATGCATATATTTCTTTGTTGTACCAATCTTTATTATACTTATCTAGTAATTGCTTGCCCTTCTATTTTGTTGTCACTAATACGTTTGGAGTTCTTAGGTTTTTTAGGTTCATTGCACTAGAAATGTATATAAAGATTATTCCTCTGTAGATTAATTACTTGTTTGTCTAAAAATACAATGAGAACTGTTTCTACTTTGCAGTACTCAAAAGAAAAGCTTCTTTATTGTGGTAAAATCTTAATAATAATGGGCTACTGTAGTATTATTCGGGGTGCAGCATTTTGATTTCATACACTAATCCACAAGTCGATTTACGCTAACTAGGGAAATGAGTCAACTCTTCAAGCTTCCCAAAAGGGTCATCACCTGGTGGAATGATTGGAAATTATCAAGATAGTGAAACACTGTGTATTCTCACGTTTATCTATTGGTTTTTTATATTTTTAACTTTTTTTTTGTGTTAAGTTTTTATTACTTTTAATCATTTAACCATTTCAAAGCACCATTTCAGACCACCGAAGATCCTATTAGGGGCTGTCTTTAAATTAAGTAACGCTCCAAGGGGGGGGGGTCCAGAGTAGCGTTACGCAGCGTTACCAAGGTGGAGGTGAGGGTCAAGAGTCACGTTACGTAACGATGAAATGTTATTGATAAAATATTATTTAAACTCATATTTACTTGTCTGAACTCAAACAGTCTGTGTGTAGATCACAACGGTCGCACGAATCCCACTTTGATGCATTCCCTTCTAATAAAATCTTTTTCAATAAAAAATTAGAAAATTTTGATATTAAATGTGGAAGAGGGGCTTAGCTTGCGTTACGGGTGCGTTACAAGGAGGGAAGGGGGGTATAGAAATCGTTCAATTTTGCGTTACGCAATATAAGGACGGCCCCTTAATGCTGTGTAGCAAGTGCTTTCTTGGCCCTGTGCTCTTCTGCAGTGCGTTTACCTTCTTTTTGCATAAATGTACATAAATAAACACTTTTCGCATTCTGAGTTCATGAATGCTATTGAGATGTTTGTTTCAGTGCTCTTCCAAAAGCTACTTTTTGGTTTTAAGATGTAGAAGTAGAAATATTTCTGAATTTTACTTAAAAACGTATGCCGATGCATAATATTACACTGGAATGTAAAAAAATGTTTAAGTTTTTTATTTTCCCTGCATATATTTCAATCTGTAAGTTATCTTTCTGGAGAAAGTTTTCAGTTTTCTGTGACTATAGTTATATTAAAAAATATTTACTAATCATCTCTATAGTTGAGACATTACTCTACTGTAAAAGTGTACATCCAAACGAGCAATAGATTGAAAGTAATTTTAGTTTGAGTCTTCTTAACCTTTCGTTGCTAAATTGCACAATCCCTTCTGGTCAAGACTAGAGATGGACCCGTGAGTAGTTTGTGATTCACGTTCACGAAACCAAGAGTTCAATCACTCACGTACAGTTTTTCAACATTATATATGTATTTTATATTCACGTCTAATCCCTCACGATGGATCGAGTGGATCACGATTACAAGAACTGCACATTAGTTTTAAGTTTTTTCAATAAAAAGATCTTTTCCTTATTATGACCTCTAGAGTTTTAACTTGGAATTCTTTGGGTAAAGGTTTTACTGAAAAGATGTAAAATTAAGGTTTGTATTCGATATTGTGTGACAAATGAATAATTGAATAGAAAAAGACAAAAACCTACTTATCACGCCTGATGAAACTTGAAAACGAAAACATAATTAAAATTTTTAAAATACATGAAAGCTAGAAAGATTCTATAGGTCAATATCAAAGAGACAACGACAATAGTGGAAGCGAAATCAATTGGTTGATGGTTTCTATACGTTTGTTCTTAATAACAAGAAGCTTTAAGAGAGAGATCTGAGCTAGTGCGGTTACTATAAAGAGCAATCGATGATCAGTCACTACGTTTACATTTCATGCTCCCAGTATCTGTAATATACTGCCGCTAAAGTATGGCATTGCCTAAAAGAGAATCAAAAAGGAGATTGTTGTAAGCTGTCTATTGGTTAATGAACTATTAGAAGGAAATCTAAATGCTATTAGGTTCTAGCTAGTGCTTTATCGATTTAACAAGTTCCACAGTGGATGGATTGTAGCCGACCATAATGTTTCTGTTCGGTCACTGCAATACTTTGATAGTTTTTGGGTTTAAACCAGGGATGGCAAACCTCTTTATGCTTACGTGCCAAAAAATCTGAAACTTCTGTATAACAATGAACAGCATGCCAATAAGTATTTCCTGAAGATTAGCGCTTTAAGTGCCTACTTCCTAATGTTTTCTCATAGTTGATACCGTTTTGAGAAACGGGAATAGACCTTCTGCGTTCGGATAGGCCAAAAATAGCAATCGTTGAGAATATCATCGAAAACGTCCATAAACAAAAAAAAAACAATAATAGGATTGTATTATGCTTCATTATTGGACAGGTTGAAGAAAGAAATCCAGTCCAAACGATCTCAAATGCAGAGAAAATCAGTCCTCTTTCATCATGACAATGGCGGCTCACATGTCGATGGTCGCGATGGCCGAAATTCATGAAATTGGCTTCGAATTGGTCCTCCACGCCCCGTATTCTCCATATCTGGCACCGAGCGACTATGTTCTCTTTCCAAGAATGAAAACATGGCTTGGAGGAAAGAAATTCACGAGCAATGATGAAGTGGTAGCCTCCGTGAACGCGTATTTTGCTGACTTTTAGACATCATATTTGTTGGAGGGGATCAAGAAGTTGGAATATCGTTGAATGAAGTGTATAGACATCAAAGGGGACTATGTAAGGTAGAGAAATAAAATCGATTTTGACCAAAAAAAAACACTTCTTTTTATGTTAGGCTAAAGACTTATCAAACCACCCTCTAGATCCAGATAAAGAGTGGAAATTAAAATTTGAGTATAAATAATTATTATAAAACATGTAACACTTTCTTATTAAGACTAAATTCCTACCGGTTCTATATTAGTTACTTATTTCTTTAACAGATTTTGATTATTAATTTATTATTCAATATTAATTAGAATAGTAAGCAGAATCTATTTAACAATAAATACCCGGGAGAATGTTAAAAATACGCATATTTAATGGATTTAATTGCTTAATTAATTTCGTTGTTATTACAGAAAAATACACATTGCGTAAACTTAATAATAGTTAATTATGTTAACTATCCATTTAAATAAGTTACTTTAAAATTACAAACAAACCGTAAACAGAAATTAAAAATGATTCAATTAAAATTTATATTTAAATATCATAAAACGGATATAATAGGAACAATGTAAGGAATTCCAGGAAAATTGCAATCCTCTAATGAGTTTTGTCTAATCGCAATGTTGATTTGTCTTAAAGAGAGGAGAGAGTGGATTTATTATTTGCTGTGTACTTTATATTACTTAAGTAAAGTAAACATTAGAAGAGATTTCTCCTTTTTATTACACGAAAATCTATTTACAAATAAAATTAAAAGAAAAAACTTTTATAGGTGACTTTAAATAACAGGTCTTGTTTTAAAAAACATAGTTAAGGCGAAGGTCGATTTTTTAAACTGAAAATTAGTATTTGATTTATGTCGATGTTTTTTTTCTAATCATTAATAATTATGTAATTGGGATTGCGGTCTTTATTTAAAGCTGTCTTGTTTAAAAAGAAATTTAGAAACGAATGGAATTTAATATTTTATTTAAAACTGAAAGTGAGATCCACACCATAGTCAGAAAACTTTCTCTCCTTTTACTGTGAGTAAGCATGCTTTATAAAAATTTGTGTAGTAATTTCTAGAAGAAATTAATTAGGCTTATCACTCACTCTTTATTTTTTATAGTTGAAATGATAAAAATTAATAAATGAAAAAAAAACGACCGTCGAAGAGGTATCAGTAATACACTCATTATTTTGTTTCCGTTGAAGAGATAACAGTATCAGACCCGGTCTATGGGTCAAATGATGAACTGTTGTGACGTATCCATCCAAGTCATAACATCTGCACTGATGTCAACTTATCACTGTTTCATTTAACGTGTGACTTTTCCACCACAGTAGTTACTTAGAAATTAGTATTGCTTTATTCTAGAAAGTCAATAATGCAAGATTGTAAGATCGAACAGATTATTTGATTTTTCCTGTAATTACAATTAGAGGTAAATTATCTACCGTAAAGTTAATTGTATTTGCTTACTTCAAATCAGTTCAATGGAATGGAATTCTGAAAACAATGAGGTAGGAAGTCCTACAATTAATAGTTACCGAGCAAATATGCATTAGATAAAAGAAAGCGGAATTGGATAAGTTGTACGTGTAAGTTATAGACGGAAAATAAAGATGAAAATTTAAAATTCGTCCCCAAATTAAAATTTTCTTTTACAACAAGTAGAATCAATTTATTATTATTATTATTATCATTATTATTATTTCTTTTTACCGTATAATAAGTGTGTATATAATTATATATATAAAATGGCATTTCATTAAAAAGAAAGTATACTAATAAGTAAATGAAGATCATATATAACAAAAAATTCTTTAACTCTATTCAAACTTCTATTGGAATTAAATACTATATGCCGCAAGTGTATATCAACATGCAAATACAATAGATATTGAACAAATGTTACAAATCTCTCTTCCTAACCGTTATAATTGGGAGAGTTTGTCAAAACGTGGTCAAGTAAGATGGAGAAAAGAGAAGGGCAGTTTTCTTGGGTGAACAGAAATTCTGAAGATGAACTCTTTATTAAAGAAAGAGTAAACTTTAATAATTTTCCCTCCCCAATATTCCACCAACATATTACTTTATTAACAAACTTTTGTATAATTGTTACATCAATATCTACGATACTTGGGAATCAACTAGAGACTGATCTCTTTTAAGCAATGAATATTCTTTTTCACTAGTGAATACTCTTTTTCTTTCTTTAGTATTTTTTTTTTCTGTAAAATGCTGCAGATGTTTTTGTGAAAAGAAAGATTTTATTCCTTTTGTGATTTCTTTAATTTTTTCCGCGCCGGCTATGACCTAATTTCAAGTTGGAAACGGAGCGCTTGAATGGTAAAAATTGTCTAATTATCAGAAACTAATCAATCAAGCCATCTGTCTGTGTTTAACTTAAGTTAAATCAGGAGAAGCCGTTACATTTTTCTATGTAGAGTATAGTTTTGTGTTGTAATGTCTTTGCAAGTTCACTCCTTGTTTCTAAAAATGCATGACCATGTTATAAATCTTTTTCATTACCGAACTACGACGCAAACTATTAAATATTCCCGACGTTTGCGTTCAAATCAAGTTTAAAATGCTCTTAATAACTGCAAATACACAATAGGAAGGATAGTAGAAATTATCTTATTTAGCATGGACTACAAAACCGTTCTAATACACGCTAGTTGGGTAGTAATTGTTTGTCGCATGGCACTATCAAATTTTACACAACAGTAACAAAATTGCACTTATTGAAGAAATCACTACGTCATATGTTCATTGTATTTTATTATAACATATCTAGACCCAATTGCTTTTTTAGATAAGAATATCACACTTCTATTAACGTCACAAATGTTTGGTACCTGGTTAATAAGAAGCATCATAGGCCTCTTCTGCAGTCACTTCAACATTGACCCGCATTTATTTTTGATTAGATATCAAACTCTGTTTTTGATCTTGTTTGGTTTGGTTTGGTTTCTTTTCTGAAAATGTTGTTGATTATTTGGGTGAATGGACGTTATACTTATACTCTTTACGCATGCTCGAGCCGCCAACTAATAAGTCTGGGTTACAAAGATTTAAAATTACAAGAATCTTGAATAATTTTGCTTTGCTAATTTGGACTAGCCATTTACTTTGATTTTAAATGTTTTAACTTTTTCCCCAAAAAGAAAGTAAAGGTCTTTAGATAACACAACAATATAGCAAAATATAACTTTCAATTTGAATTCGTATGCAAGATACTGAAAATAAATTTGGGTCTCGAGGCTCTCTACAGCATAGTATGAAACACAACTCATTTAAAAAACCGATGCAAATTTTAATACATTTGTTTACAGTAATTATGTTTAGAAGAATATACCAAAGTTGGAATGATATTTATCTCGTTGAACTCGTACTTATTACCTAAACTTCAAGAATAGAAACTATTTAAAATAATTTAGAAACAAGAAATAAACAGAATGGAGTGAGATTAGTTGAAAAGTATATACGAGGTATGTGAGAAAAGTAATGAGACTGATTTCATACTAACCAAAGTTTTTATTTTTTTCAAACAACAATGTTATCCCCTTCAAAGTAGTTCCCTTGGGCAGCTATACACCGGCGGAGTCGTTGTTCCCACTCTTGGTAGCAGCGCTGGAAGTCTTCAACTGGTATGGCTTTTAACTGGTCGGTCACAGTCTTTTGAATGTTCTCCAGAGTTCCAAAATGACGTCCTTTTAGGACACGTTTCAATTTCGGGAAAAGGAAAAACTCACAAGGACTCAAATCAGGT